>KN880750.1:9737-24752 GCA_000934385.1 Cylindrobasidium torrendii FP15055 ss-10
CATCCGTTCGAACCTCGCTGGAGGTGGGCAGTACCGCTCTTTGCGCATTCTTATTTTGCATTGTTTACCAGTTTTAACTTTTAAGGTTGGCTGACCATGTTATGAATTATCGTTGCGAGGTTTGTGTACGTCGCGTCTGCGCCGGAGGCAACAGTAACGCCCATTGCCCAAGTTGTGTCGTGGCTATACCGTCACGTGACAATAACACGGCGCCACTGTTTCATTTGAAATGACGCTCTCCCGCCAGGCTCCACAAAAGCATGCCGAGATGCCGATCAAAAGATCATCAGAAGGCGGATGGGTTTCATACAAGTAAAGGAGTATATGCATAACAATACCAAAATACCGGGATCTACTCGACTTTGTCCAAAGGCACGTAGTATACAACATAACATACCACCAATGTGTTCATCCATACCAGGAGACGTATAATCCATTATTTCGTGGCTTTTGAGCGACAGAAACGAGCGCGAGAGGGCGTCGATTGCCATTGTTTCATATCCGGGGCCAGGATAGTAGTCTCAACCGGTAGTGCCTTCACGCTGGAATAGGTAACTGCCGCAAAGGGCGGCGGTGTGAAATTATGCGATACTACAAGACCGACGGCTGATTGCATGTACACCGAACTCATTTCGACTACTACGCACCCCGGCGACTCTTGCCATGTCCCGATCCCTGCGCATCCCCGCGCTCGCTGTCCTCATCATCGTCATTGTCCTGCTCGTTGTGCTCGTCATCGCCGTCATTGTCGGGCTCGTTGTGCTCGTCACCCTCGTCATCGTCGGGCTCCTTGTGCTCGTCACCCTCGTCAACATCGGGCACCCTGTCCTCCTGACCGTCATCATCGCGCTCGTCGTCCTCCTCAAGCTCATCATCTTCGCGCCCATTTTGACTCTCCGGGACTGGAGACTCACCGGCCCGCGTGTGCGCGCCTGTTCCAACCCGTCGTGGAGCTGAACCCGCATATGCTTGCCGGTGGCTTTCAACCAAAGCGAGAAATGGAGCATCGGGCTGCAACCAGTCATTTTGGACCGCGAACATGGCGTTATGCAGGCGTATGCCGTCGTTGATGCGGGTGAGAGTCTCCGCAATGTTCGTGATGGCGTCCGATAGCTCGTCCGACGAGGATGTTGTGGTGCGTGGCGCGGTGCGCGTCGTGGCACGCGCACGACCGCCTGAAATGCGGTTGCGTGGTCGCCTGAAAGAACACTCCAACTTCTCTGCGCTGCACCGCACACAAATCCTGCGATAAAAACGCCAACAGGCTGAACCATCAGCTTCGCACCGAGTGCACGGGTTCTCTACGTGCTTCTCGTCAGTTCACGTCAGAAACCGACTTGCGACCGACCTTGGAGTGTAGGTTCCTCCTCTTTGACTACTGCAGCCTTGGCCGGCGCTTTGTGGCTACGTGTGCCCCTACTGACACTCAGATGATCTTCGCTCACAGAGCCACGCTTCGACGCGGGCAGTTCGCTTTCACTGTCGCTGCGGCCTCTTTTTCTGGACGATCGCGTGGCCCTGGGTGTAGGTGTCGGTGCCGATGGCGGTGGAGGAGGTGGTGGCGGCGGCGGCATTTTGGCTGATCCCCTAGACGCTGACACCTGCGCCGGGTTCGATGATGACGTTGCTTTTCCCTTCCCCTTCCGCGACTTGTCCTTCGTCGCGTCCTTCACGGCCTGAAGGAAATCCTCGCCGTTGTTTGCCATCCATACCTCTTGTGCTTTGCGTAGCTCTTGGTTTTGCGTAGCGATCCCGGCACGACGATTCTGGAAGGCGAATTTTGACTCATCGTCGTGTTTGTCAGCGTCTGTCAGCTCAGGGATGACGACGCCGGGGAATGTGGAGAAGGTGGTGGTGGGAAGGAATGGGAAAACTTCCATGATGAGAGCCCATTGCGCAGTAAGTTCTTCGTCCTTGCGCTCGACTGCAGACATGGTGGTTGAGGGAGCAGAGTGGAAATGATCAGATTACGCGTCCAGGGTGCCGACATCTGAACAACCGCACGGCATGTTACGTACATCCACGCTGCACTCCAAATCGCACCCGCATTAGCCAGTGGCGCCGGCGGCGTCACCGCACGTGCCCACCCGGCGTACATGTATGCTTATCACTTTGCGGTGTGCCACTGTGTGTGTCATCGCAGTAGTAGCCAAACAATACGGTCTTATTCAACGAACACGTCACTTTTCTTGACCGCCACCTACACTCAACATGCATGAGCTGGAAGTGCGTCGCGATCAAAGCGCCCTCAACAACGACCTCCGGCGATGGTGTCAGATCATCGGACCGTACCTTCCTACCACGTACAAGGATATTCTAGGCGAATTGCAGCCCTGGATGCAGGAAATCTCGCTAGAGTGTCCTACCGACATGTCGCAGGCCGAGTTCGAGCAGGTCGTCGCCTTCAACTACCGGGTTGCGAAGCGGCAAAAAGCATGGCAGAAAACAAGGGGTCCAGCCCTCCTGCACTTGGTGCGCCTGGTCACGGACCACAACGCTCTCATCAAAACCCCCGCGCCCAAGCGATCTGCGCCAGACAGCAACGACGAGGCCGAGCCCCCCGCCAAGCGCTTTCGCCGCGCCTCACATGTACAGTCAACATCGTCGATTTCGACCACCACTTGCGGCGAGCACGCCGCTGAGTAGGCTATCGCTGATGGCGATTGGGTGTGCTAACGGCCATTTGTGCCGAGTCCGCAAAGTACCTGGCCGCGTCCGCGGAGCGGCACGCATATCTCGCGGGACAGGCCGAGGGGGACACCGGAGTTTAGATATTACATGGGAAATGCTACATGATTGTAATCCGCGGGGATTCGCACAACCTCACGCAAAAACTGTCCGAATATACCAAATATGTTGCTCCTCCTCGCCAGCCGTGTGGCTGTCACCAATGCCCACCGGCACTTGTATTCGCGCGGGCGGTCATTACCCAATGCAGCGGAGGCCTCGATACATTCCTTCGACAGTACCTGTCTGTCGTCGCAGTCACAAAGCGTGTTTTGCCTGCCTTGCAGATCCCTCCTCATGAAACGATGCTCCCGTGACCACCTTGACCGCGTTTGCGTGAACTCTCGCACATATCTGCGCCGCACGCGCACTCGGCAATGATAGTATCAACCCTGGCGACACGTGCCTACCCGGCGTGGTTGTATGCCGGCATTCATCACCGGCGCATGCCATTGGTTGCGCGGTGGTAACCACAGCGTGAATGTATCAAGGATGTCCACGGCCCGGTCAGCGCTTGTCATCGCGCGGTGACTCATCCAATCTAGTAGAAAGCCGGTATTTCGTGGGTAGAGAACATCATTATGCCATTGAAACAGAAAATGTCCTCAAAATTCCATCGGGGCAGGGATGTCACCATCACGCATAAATATTTTGAGATGAGCCGAGGTAGCCGTCCACAGCCGTGACCGACGGCAGCATAAACCGGCCTCGCAACGGTCTCCTTCAGCGTTGCTTTCCGGTCGTCAGGTTTCGGGCTTCTAAAGCCGAGAGCAAAGTGACAATGGAGATGCTTTGCGGCCTGCCGTTGTGTTTGTCATCGCAAATAGGTCCTAACCAAAACCGTCAGTCACTCTCTCGACACACTTTTCGACAGCCACCGTCTGTATTCGACATGCTGGAAGAACGTCGCCATCAACGCGCCCTCAACGACGACATCCTTCTATGGTGTCTCGTTATCAAACCCTACTTCCCCTGGATGTACAAAGATATTTTGGACACGTTGGAGCCCTGGATGCTGGACATCCCGCTAGAGTGTCCTCCCGCCATGACAGCGGCCGAGTTTGCGAAGGTCGTCGCATTCAACAATGGGGTCGCGGAGCGGCAGTCCGCATGGGAGGAAGACAGCGGCGAGGCCCTCCGCGGGTTGGTGCAGCTGGTCCTTGAATTCAACGCTGACACGAACCCTCCCGCTCCCAAGCGCTCTGCGCCAGACTGCGACGACGAGGCCGAGCCCCCCGCCAAGCGCGGTCCCATAGCATCACCCATCATCGTCGACTTCGGCCTCAGCACTGCTGCATCGCCACCACCGGGACCGCCACCACTACACCCGGCTGCGATTCTCAGACCAGCACCGCACTCCGGCAGACTGTCGCTCATGGCCACTGGGGGTGGGCATGTATCGAGGGAGGCTGCGCGTGCGGAGGATTTGAGAAGTACTCGGAGTTGCAGGCATTTCTCGGCAGAACAGGGGGCAGCAGAGCCAGTTTAGATAATTTTTCCAAGCGATGACCATTTATCGCACGTGTTGGCAATTGAATGCATGACATCCTGCGGCCATTGCCATCCCCGGCATCGGACAGCAGTGTGCCGACGTCGCGCGAAACCTGGGTCACTCTCAAGTGAACCGAGCCGAGCCTGTCCGAGAGCGTGGAGGCAATGGAATCGCAGTTCTCTGTTAGGGTAGTTTGGGTCGCCTCCGCGGCTCAATCCTGCCGGAGAGGGCGTACAGTCGGAATAATCGCGGCGGAGGCCAACAGCATGTTGGCGCTTAGCGCGAGATAGCTCACGAATCTCGAGAAATCATTTCTCTAGTAGCAAAAAATCAATTCAGCGGAGGCCGTTATCGTTTCTAAATCTGGCAATCAATATAGCAAAGGGCGGAATTCTTTGGCCCCTAGTGTTCGTGTTAGATAGAAGACCAGTCAAACACCAACATAAATTTGGGGTAACATTATCAAACAAAATAGATAGCGAAAATCACGAAACATTACAAAACTACATCACTCTCCCATTCAACATTGTGCAGTCCTAGGCACCGTGTCAAAGTTTGGATGTACATATCACTGCCGCGGGCCGTTGTGTTTGCGATCACAATGATATCCAAACATTGTTAGCCTATTAAACCGACAATGTCACTACACCCCTCTTGACAGCCACCATCTACACTCCTCTTGACAGCCACCATTCTCACTCAACATGAATGAGCTGGAAGAACGTCGCAATGCGCGCGCCCTCAACAACGACCTCCGTATTTTGTCTGATATTGTCAAACCCTACTTCCCAAGTATACAGGCCGACTTGCAGCCCTGGATGCACGACATCCCGCTAGAGTGTCCTCCCACCATGACGAAGGCCGAGTTCGAGACGCTCGTTGTATTCAACCGCCGGGTCGCGAAGCGGCAGTCAGCGTGGTATCAAAAGAAGGGGCAAGCGCTCTGCGGGTTGGCGCAGGTGGTCCGACGGTACGAGATAGGACTGTCTGCCTGCGCCCGTGCGCCCAAGCGGGCCGCTCCGGATGACTTCAGCAACGTCGGCGAGCGCCCCAGCAAGCGCCCCAGGCGCCGTTAACGCATGGGCTTCCGACGCTGGGTCACTCTCAGGAGCGGCGCAGGCTCTAACACACATGGCGAGTGCGCGTGCCGATCCAGTGCCAATAGCGGAGTTTTCCAAGTACTTGGCTGCGAGCTGGGAGTGGTAGCAGCAGTATCCGATTCAATTATCGGCCTTTGTGCCAGAACATGATGAAGTTAGGTTAGGTTACAATTGGGATAATTCTTTGATATTTAGGGATATTCCTTCCCTCATAAAATGAATGACGGGGTATCAACCCTTAACGCCGGCTTCAGGACCGATTCCTTGGTGCCAACTCGCTTCGCGGCGCATGTGCACTACGCGCTCGCATTTGATCTATGCGCTTCCCGACGCCACGGCTCGAGCGCATTCCGGCCTCGCTACGAGATTCCGGCGACTGAAGTGCCGAGTCGTTACTCGACACGTCGCTTTCAACCGTGGTCTCGAGTTGTCCTACTACATTTCGCACTCTACGCGTCATTCCGAAATTCATGCCATGAGGTCCTCGCTATCATATGTATATCGCCGCAGGATAGTGGTGGCTATCATAGGCTTCACTATTTGCACGTTCCCCATTGCATTCCGTGAATATTCCGACGCCACCCTTACGTCTCCGGTAACTGCTCGCTCCGTTCCGGTTCCGACTTCGCATGTATTGCAGATATGTGGTTTTTCATACCCCGCTGGATCGCGCTCCACTTCCGTAGGCCTCAACTCACGTATAGGTCGCGGGATGCTTCGCCTTTGTCAGGCATCCTTCCATTGCGCCGACCTCCCCGAGGGCTGGTTGAATCGTTCCAATCACTCTCGGTCGACTTCGCGTACGCCGTGGGCGCCTCGGTCTCGGCTTTCGCAATTTCCGGGCACGCTCCTAACACGTCGTTGAGGATCGTGCGACTCCAATATAAGTAAGTATATACTTACATGGGACAAGTGCTAGTCATGCAGACCCGGCAGGCCACACGACACTACGCGCGCTCCGACATTGGTGTCACCGCCGGATCAGGCCGCCCGGCTGCATCAGAGGATCACTCCGTAGCGTAGCAGCCACCACGTTGTTCTTAAGGCAATGTGACTGCACCCGCCCGCGCGTAGATTTTGACGGTATTGCGAAACCTGCTGTGATGTTAACATCCTGACATCACGTAGACCGAGAACTTGCTTGGCCAATCCAGCGCTCGGGTTCCATGCAGTGAGCATGTCTCTGCCGCCTTGGAAGTCGCACTGTGATACTAAATCCATTTCATACTGCCTTAACCGCTTGTCTGCGGTAATGTATCCTTCCGGGCTATCCCGGTCAACCTTGCAACCGCAGTTCGGGTCCCACGCATCCTGGGTTCGCGGTCCTCGCTATGTTCATACGGAAGGGGATTACTCAATACATGTCCCGTATCCCATTCTGAGATTGTTCCGACTCCGCTCCTCTCCGCTCTGATGCAAACACAGGTTTTCGGGCTTCATCCAATCTTCATGCATTTACGGCAATTCAATCAACCACGCCAACCCCTGGGGTTTCCATTCGGCGCCCGATATGATAGCAACCAAAGCGCGCAAGTCGCAGGTGCGGTTTTGGGGACGGGAATCTGACACAAACATTGCGACGCCGAGAAAAGCCTTGCCAAGGCTCTGGAGCATCTGTCGCATGTCTGTCACGAACAAAACAGCCGGCCCGTGCGGAAACCAGCGCACGGGGATATCCACGCCGTAATCCCACCCGCCAATGAATAGCATTAACCCTGGCGGCACCCCATGCGTGGATGTTTGCCGGCATCCATCACTGCTGCCGTTGTGTTGAAGCGTGGATGTATCAAGGATGTGCGCAGCCCGGCCAGCGCTTGTTATCCCAAGAACGCAACATAAATCCAGTTTGCGAGACCCAGAAATTCTTCTCAACAAGAACCCCTACAAAATACAAGATCGGTCAAAAATTGGTCAGCCAGTGCTGACTATTCCGCCATGTTTAAGCTTCGAATCTATATATGTTCCGAAAACGTTTTTCACACCGTTTTTGTCCGCGTATTTTCGGCCGGCAACAATCATTTTTCCGTGGTGCGCTCTGCCGCGTGCCGCTGTGTTTGTAGTAACCAAACATTGCTATCCTATTTAACCCACCCAAGTTACTCTTCTTGACAGTCACTCTTTTCGACAGCCACCATCTACCCTCAACATGCATGCGCTCGAAGAACGTCGCCATCAACGCGCCCTCAACGACGACCTCCTCATATGGTGTCTCGTTATCAAACCCTACTTCCCCTCGATGTACAAAGATATTTTGGGCGAACTGGGGCCCTGGATGCAGGACATCCCGCTACACCGCCCTCCCACCATGACAAAGGCCGACTTTGACCAGGTCGTCGTATGCAATTCCGGGGTCGCGGAGCGACAGTCCGCATGGGAGGAAGACAATGGCGAGGCCCTCCGCGGGTTGGTGCAGCTGGTCCTAGCCTTCAAGGCTGACGTGAACCCCCTCGCGCCCAAGCGGTCTGCGCTAGACCGCGACGATGAGGCCGAGCCCCCCGCCAACATTCACGCGCATGGAAACGCAATTTCGGCCTCGGCACTCACTGCTGGGCCACCACGCACGGGTGCGCCGCATGGCGAAGGAGACCTTGCGACGACACTGCGCCGACAGTCGCTCATGGCGCTAACGAGTGGGCAGGTACCGAGGGTGTATGCGCGTGCGGAGCATGAGAAGTTTGCGAAGTACTTGGCCGGGTGCCCCGAGTGGCAGGAATATCTCTCGGAACGGGGCGCGGCACGCCCAGGAGCTTAGATATGCATCCAACTGTCAGATATATATATATAGTCATTGCATTTGGAAAACGATTTGCGGACGGCTTGAGATTCGAGCAAACGAGTGCAGAGAGTGGGAAAAAGCAGGACGCGAGTCCGCTTTTCGTGCCAGTCAGCGGTCTGGTGTAGGGAACGGATGTCTACCCAACCACCAGGAGGGGACCGACGCACGACATCTCGTTCCCCAACACCAGGAGGGAGCCTCCAACATGAAAGAGCCAAAACGATCCAAAGGGAAATTGATTCACAAACTATCTGACTGGAGGCATACATAAAGCAGTAACTTGTTGAGCTAGTTCGGGCTTCGCCTGTAAATATCTCGCTAAGATAGCACCATGTTTACGCAAGTAAAGAATAAAACTGTCCCCGGCCCAGCGGCCAATAACTTTCATTACGTCAAAGGGCACACCTCTTAGTAAATACTCCAATGTAGACCCGATTCTGATTCCATGTCCCGGGAGCGGTGACTGACCCGCATCCCTTAGCGCTCGATGTACTCGCTCGAGGAAAGCGCGCTTGGTGAGAGGTCGGCGCAAGCCTTTGTGTAGGTACGCAAACAACGCCTCGTCCGGCTGAGGGTCGTTAATGCGCAAGTGGTTGTCGATGAGATATTGCGGGTCTGAAGGACCCGTCTGCGCTGCCCATGCCACCTCCTCCCCCGCTGTGACCGACACCTTTGTCGAAGGGAGCTGGAAGGTCTTCGTAGTGTTCCCATCTCTGTCCGTCTTTGAGCCAACTCCGCTCCTTGAGATGTGCTTGTGCCGGTCAAAACCGTCAAGCGTTGGCACCGTAAATTCACCTAGACGAGCGGCAGAGTAGAATGTCGTCGTCAGGCAGGCCGCCACTGCGGCATCGAGAGGGTTGGTCAGATCGAGTTTGGCAATAATCATCTCCAAAATCTCGACCGTGTACGGTTCTCGTGGCTTGCATTTTGACGATTCGGGTGTCAGTGCGTTGGCGGCGGACAGCAAGGCATCCAGAGTGATCTTGTCGACATTCCATGGCTGCCGATGTATGGTGTGCCAAGCTCGGATTCCGTAGACGTACGACGCAATGGTGGACCCACTGAATGAACCAGCTAGTGCCGCGACAAAATCTTCAACCGTTTTCGATGAGGCCGGACAGCGCTCAGCCTCTGGTGATCCTCGCTGGTCATGCCAAACGTGCCATGCTAGTAACCCAGCACCGTATGTCCTGAGCGTGTCCGTCGACCAAGCAAAGGCAAGGACTTGAGAGACTCGAGAGCCGTCCTCTGCGGAAACGGGGGTCGATGTTTCGGAGGGGAGCCAGTGCACTAGACGACGGTCTGAAGGGACGTGCGGTCGTAATGGACTGTTTGGTGCGAGAGGTAGATGAGGAGGATACGCGCGAGCTTTCTTGTCGCGAAATCGTGGTGGAAGGGGGGCGTTAAAAGGAGGAGGTCGTTGGGAGCCAATCAAACTGTGGCTGTGGAGCGATGCTGCACTGAGAGAACTCGCGGACCTTGGCTCGAGGGAGTTGGGCTCGTTCTCCAGCGGCGTATGGGACGTCCCAGTCGACAACGAAAGGTAGGACTTCAACTGGAATTGGAATGGACGGTAAGAGTCGGTTTGCGGGACCGTACACGCCTCGGGAAGGGTTATCTGCGGGATTATGCGCAGAGGGGACGTAGCGGGTGTAGATGGATGTGTCGGTGCGTTCGCATATGTTGTGGATCCGCTTGAAGACGGTGTTGACTGGCCTACATCGGCTCCGTCCATTCCACCAACCTTCCACAACCGGGATGTTGTCGCCATAGACCTTGAGCTTTGAGCCACCGCGTCCGAGTTGAATGAGGGTGAGAACAAGGAATTCAAAGCCCACGGCCTCTGCCCACTGGATATCGCGTTCCTTTGCGCATTTCCAACCTGGTTTGAGCCGCCAGGCTCGCCACCATCCTCCAATGACGACCGCAATACCCACACCTTTGCTAAGTTAGCAGCAATACCCAACACATCGACTCAGACGCACCTGAACTCGCATCCGAGTATGCGGCCACATCAACGACCTCACAAGGTCCGGGAATAGCTCGTCGCAGAGTTGGGTCGCGCAGTTTGCTCTGCCACCACAACAGATCCGGTTTGACCGATTTCGCCGCCGTCTTGGGCATCCACGGCAATTCACCAAAAATCCCGAGCATTGATTCCAGCGAGGTAAGGTATGCTCTTCCAGCAGGGACGACGCGACAACATGAGAGTAAGCGCCCGTAAAGTTTCTGCACTTCTTCGAGGGTGTGGGAAGAACAAGAGAACCACTGATCGATATTCGCAAGGTATTTTTCACGTTTCGTACTCTGAATTGAGATCTTCCGGGTGTCCATGTGCCAGTCGATACCGGTGTAAGGGACCGCTTCACCCGAGAAAAGGAAATCCTTGACGCGCTTCCACGGAATGCCGAGATCTTCAGAAACTCTGTCGATGTCGTCGAAATTGTAGGTGTACAGCATGTCTTCATCTGACCTTGGAGAGGTTTCCGACAAATCTCGCAGTGGGAATACCATGTCTTCATCAAACTCTTCGATGCCCCAGTCAAATTCGCCTCCCTTCCACCAGATGCGTCCCCTTGTTTGTTGTCGGCCCCCCGAATCACGTATCCGTCTCGCAACTTCCGACCGGAATTCATTGTATGCCGCCAGATAAACTTTCCGGATGCGGGTGAAGAAGTGGTCATCCACCCACTTATCCACCGGCCCAATACCCTCGCCTCTGAATACATCTGCAATCGCGTCCCCAACGTAACCATAAACTCCACATGCCGACGCCTGTCCAAAGGCCACCTGCGTATCCACAAAAAACTTGGTGTCCGAGGCTCGAACCACCGCTCCTGGCCACTGCGACTCTTCAGAGGGAATATTGCGGTAGGCTTGTTCGACATCCCGTCCTGCACCCTGCGACAATGGCGGCAAAGTAGCGAATCAAAAATATCCGAATTCGAAGCCAGGGAGGGGGAGTTTGGGGGACTATAAGTACAAGATATCCTTGGAATTCCAATGTTGAAACCGTAACGTAAACCCGGAACAAGAAGAGAGTACCGGCTGGCCAAATCCAGCTTATTGAGACGCAACTGCCAAGCTTCAACGTGAAGCAGAGTAGAAGGGCTCCGCCTTCGAAGCTCGAGGGCATCGCGAGGCTCCATGGGACGTGCTCTTGCAGCCAGAGCACATGTGATGCTGCGTACACTGTTTGCCCTCGAGTTGCCATGCCAGGCAGACGTTGCCTCCCGTCTTCCAGACGAGGCGCTGGCCATCGCGTCGAACCAGGGTGGGACTTCCACTGCCGAGTGTAGAGCGGTTGCAGACCATGATGTCCCGGTGTGGCGTGAGGCAGATGACGCAAAACGGGAGGATACGAAAAAACGGGTTTTTCGCATCCCATTGGCGCTGGTCCCTTCCTCTCGACGAGTACTGGCGACCTCCCGACACACCGAAGCCTGACGCTCCGTGGTCCAACACTGGAACCTGATGTTCCAAACACACGCATCCGAACAGATACGGAGCGACAGGGTACAACAAGCATCCGAACAGGTACGGAGCAGATGGACAACAGGAGTACACGTGGAACAAACAACACAGAGAAAACAGCATAGAGGAAGAAGAGAGGGAAAGTCAGTAAGCTTCCGAGCACGAAGTAGCTAGAAACACGCACCGAACGATCTTTCAATTCAGCCATCCTCTTCTGGGTGAGGATTGTGTCCGCAATGTCCTTAAGACGGTCCTCGTTGAAGATGGCCACATTCGGCATTGGCTTTCCAGCCGCGGCCGCTTCCATCATCTCATAACGGACATCGTCCGCATACTTGAGTAGCGCGGCTTCGCCGATTTCGCCCTTGGTTGTCCTGAGTCGGTGGGTGGTCACGCCGGTGAACAAGCCGGTGAGATTTCCAATGACGTCGCCGGGCCACATAGGGCGGTCGATAGACTGAATGTAGTTGGGCCATGCAATGGTGAACTCATTCATAGTGAGCATGCAGTCCGGCACGCATTTCTTGGACGGCTCTGAGCCAGCGCGGACCCGAACGACGGTTCCCGAGCCCGCAGTGTCGTCGATGGCAAAAGAGGACGGGGTCCCGTCGACTTCACGTACTGAATTGTATTCCTCGAGACCACGCAAGGTGTGGTAGTACAGGGCGGTGTATTGGCCCTTGGCAATGCGATTTTCAGCGTAAGGCGCGACGCGAAATGCTGTGTATGTTGCCGGTGCGGTCGATAGGAATGCGGGGAAAGTGGGCTTTGATATAGTTGTGGTGCTCGTGGCCGTGGATGTCGACTTTGCTGGGGCAGAAGCGACGCTTGTCTGAGACTGAGACGGTATAGGAGGTGGTGGAGGCGGTGGGGGAGGGGGCGGCGGAACAGAGGCGGATTGGGGACCGCTGCCTCCAGGAAGAGTAGTTGCACTCGAGCTGGAAGTCGTACCACCCATGAGAGTGCTGAAGCTTGCACCAGAAGCGGGCTGGCCACCGCTCTGGCCACCAGAGTTGGTAGAGGTTCCGAGATCCGTCATAAAGGCAAGAAGATGGATGAGGTTGTAGGTGAGTATGTTGATGGAGAACCGGGAGTGATGTTGAGAGAAGCAGAAAAAAGGAAAAGCAAACGAGCCGGAGAGCTCGAATCTCGAGTCGACGGCTGTCGTGGAAGTCAGAGCGAGAGAGGGCTGTCTCATCGAGACAGCAGCTCTGACTTCATTGTCGCGTCCGCAAACCACGATCTCCCCGACCACTCGTGCCTCGCGCTCCTCGAGATCTCAAATTGACGTCCTCCGGCTGAGTCGCACCCGCCCGTCACAATGCCAGGCATCGGACTTCAGTGTGGCGAGGTCGTGCGAGAAATTAGGCCAAAG
This sequence comes from Cylindrobasidium torrendii FP15055 ss-10, assembly GCA_000934385.1. Classification (NCBI taxonomy): domain Eukaryota; kingdom Fungi; phylum Basidiomycota; class Agaricomycetes; order Agaricales; family Physalacriaceae; genus Cylindrobasidium; species Cylindrobasidium torrendii. The sequence continues at coordinate 22,682 of KN880750.1, forward strand.
CCGTCCTGGGTCAGTCGCAAGTAAACAAATATAAGCCTAGCTTCTGCGTGAGCGCGGGACTCAATGCGCAGTGCAGTTACGGCCCGTTAGCGCCACCGAGGCGTTGGCAGCAGGCCTTCCCAGCTTGATCCCGCCGATTTCGATCATCAATCAGGAAAGCGGAGCCATGAAGCGCCGTCGCATCGCCACGCTGAAGGCAAAGACGCGAGCTTGACACGTTCAAACAGCCACGATGGCGCGTTTATTCGGGCTTCCGGCTCTGTGGCCAGAGCCGCCGTCCGTTGTTTTGACCGTCGTGGGGACCCAGATGCCAACGACAGCCAGAGCAATAAAAGCCCATCCGAGTTCCGACGCTCCTCATCGCTGCTGACTCAACACTTCGTAGCTTTCTTTCCCAGCATGGCGGTTGCACACCAGTACAGACACACTTGATGTGAGCACAACGTTCAGATAGATCTAGAGTAGATGCGCCTATTGTGTCGATGCACAATATAAGCATGACCCCGTTTCAGCAGACGGCGGCAACTCCGTGATCTCCACTGGAAGGGTGTGCGACCGCCACCGGCGGACCAGCGCGCCAACAGGGCCTGCCGTCCGTTCGGGCACCTTTTCGGGAACTTGTGCCCGCTCCGACCACCGGCGCAGCATGGACAACAACCCCCGCCGCTTCCGCGGCCCCTCAACATCCCGATGCAAGGTGGACGTGGTCCTCCGCCGCCGCTCCCTCGGAGACCACCGCTCCCGCCTTCGCCACCTCCTCCGCCACGGCCGATCATGCATCCGATGCGCGCCGGCGGAGACATAAACCGACGTTTAGAAGAGCTTAACGGCGGCGTTCCCTCAAGAGCCAACGCTACCCCGCAGGTTCAGGTGCAGTGCAACAACTTCCCGATGTTTGTCGAAAGCTACGACGACGCCAACGTGGGTATTGGCAACGGAGGAGTCGCGGTCTGCCTACCAGGAATGACAGCCATAGACCAGACAGAGCTTCAGATCGGTCGCGGAGCCCTTCCGTTCCGCCGACGTCCCCAATTGTGATCCATCCAAGGCGCCCGTTCGCTGTTTCGTTCAACGTTCTACCTTTCTCAATCTCGGCCGCCTACGCCGGCCCTGTTGTGATCAACCCGGGGTTGGTTGTAACGATAGGTCGACACGCATGGCTTGGTACGCAACCGACATTGCTCGCTATAGCGGCATGCGAGCGATAAAATGCACGTCCCATCAGCGACTGCACATTGAAGAGCCGCCAGCCTACTCCGTTACCACGCAAGCGGCCCCATATAATCAGGAGCGGGCGGACGACCCGTATTCCGAACTCCCGTGTCACCATCTCCGGTTCCAACAGCGTTGATATCGCAACATGCCGGAACCATTCATTTCATCCCAGGACTGAAATTGTAAGGGCCTGTTCGGATGCCACAAAATGCCGGCATTTCAGCGGGATTTTCGGCATTTTGCATCACTTTCCGTCACTTGCTGGCATTTGGACCAAAATGCCGCTGGTGTGCGGCAAAATGCTCGAAAATGATCATTTCCTCAAAATGACGCTTGGTATCCGAACAGCCATGCATACCAACAGCAGACAGACGGAAGCACACCACGCGGGCGGGCATCATGACATTTCGTATCCGCACCGCCCGAGGTCAAATTTCAATGTTCATTCCCGCCCCGCTTGGCCGTGGCCAACCCCCCGCCTGTGCTGCCGGTCCCCAGTTTAACCTCATGTGGGACAAGAGGATTACCGGGACCGTCCCATTGGCGCAGGGACCAGTAGAATGGCGCAGGGACCAGTAGAATGGCGCAGGGACCAGTAGAATGGCGCAGGGACCAGTAGAATGGCGCAGGATCACAGAGGATTACCGGGACCGTCCCATTGGCGCAGGGACCACTAGAATGGCGCAGGATCCCAAAAGGGAACCACGGGTGCCACCACCATGGCGCGGGGACCACGAGGTCCCGCGCTATTGGCGCAGGGACCAGGAGCACGGAGCCAGTACGGAGCAGGGACCGCTTGAGCGTGTTCGGTGTTCATGCGTCGCCGTAGCAGCGCGCCAACAAGGCCTACCGTCGG
>KN880751.1:0-24615 GCA_000934385.1 Cylindrobasidium torrendii FP15055 ss-10
ATGTGGCCCGTGTGAGCGGGACACGACACCGAACGACGGCGGGACAATGATTCTGAAGGCGCGTGGTATTCGGCAACGTGATGCCGTCTCCACGCGTCGTCATGAACAGCCCGGCAATTAGCCGATTGCTTGCCGGAGACTTAGCCGCCTATATCTAGCCTTAGTTACTTTTGCAGCCAAAGTTAAGTCCTAAATATTGCCTGCACGCGCCCTTAGCAGAATTCTGGTTTATTAAGCCTGGTGCTGCTGACAGGTGCACCAGGTTTAATAAACCTCGATCGTGTGAGGTAGAGGTGTTAGAGTCTCTGGGTCTCCCGGATTGGAGAAGTGTGTCCCCCCCACCGACAGATATCCTCCCCAATTTGCGGAAACTCAGCGGCAATACGTCTACTGCACTGGCATTCCTCCCTGGAAGGCACATCGAGGAACTCGAGTTAATCGCAGATTCGGAGATGGCGGATGTATTCACTTATTTCAACTCGAACCCAGGGAGTGCGGCGCGCATCCGGTCCTTGTCTCTGCCGTCGCCATTCTACTCAACGGGCCAAGTTCTTCTGGAAAACATGCTCTTGTCCTTGCCCCATCTGAAGGAGCTGCGTGTTTGCATCACCTGGGTGCGCATTATAGAATTCTTCATTTTCCCGCTTGGCTGACATAATTCCAGCTTCAACAGATACAGTACCAGACCAGTTTGCTTCGTCGCTTAGAGAAGTTAGTCTTCGACATTGGGGCGCGTCTGGATAGTGGCGACGCAAATGGATCGCGTTTATTGTACCCTTTCAAATTTACTCTGTTGGGAGTGGGCAGTACAGAGCCCTGTCTGGAGCTTTGGTATCGAAACGGTGAAGAAAGGATGTTGAGTCAGTGGAGGCGTAGTGCGAATGGGGCAAAGCTTGAGGCGGTCTACCTGAATGAAAATGAATGTCGAGTCGTGAGGCCGACACGAAGGTTGTTTGGATAGGTATGGCAGGCTTGATTTAAGCTCAAATTAGACTACACATACGAACGTATCATCATCACCAATAGTCATTCCATCTTCGTACATGATACTACTCTGTCGAGTTCATCGAGTTCACCAATGAAAGAGTCGAGTAAGATTCATCCTCTTCCTCCTCTTCCTCCTCCTCCTCCTCCTCGTCGTCCTCATCGTCCTCTTCTTCCTCTTCCTCTTCCTCGACGATGCTATGGGTAAAGGTCACATCGGGCCCGAGACTAGTCATCTCAGCCTGAATTGATTCCAGCTCCCGTACGACATCTGAGAGAGGACACTCGGGGGACTCTGGCTCCCAGCTAATGTGAAGTGTCCGGAACGGCGCCTCTGCATACCTCGAGCAGACCATCTCGACGTAGGCACTGGCGGAGAACGTCCGAACACCATAGTCCGTGCTGCGATGCATGCATCCCTTCAAGACCAGCGTGTGCAGATGGGGCGCAAGAAGAGGTGCGTCTGGTGTCTTTGGCGCCGCTAATGCATCCACGAGAAGAATGGCCGTATCTTCGCTCGCAATGCTGATAAGGGAGAGGCTTTTGAGGGTGTCGCTGGTGGCGCGAAGCAGCCGATACACGTCCTGGTGTTCGGTGAATCCGTGCTGGTACTCGAACTCCTCCAGCGGGCATTGCGAGCGCTCGACCGCATCTACCAGAGCAGAAAATACATCCTTGCTTGCCAAGTACCTGCCCAGCTCGTCCGCGCGTACGTGTATAGTCGTAAGAGACGCAATAGAAAGGTGTTCGAGGATGTTTGGGAGAAGACTTTCGTCAGCGGAGCAATGATGGTCGACGTCCAACACGGCATCGGTCTTGAACATGTCGAGATTGTCCAACTCCAGCGCCGACAGAGTAGTATCGGTTAGTTTGACCAGGATCGCAAGGTCGTTGCCCGAAACGTTCCCTTGAAGATATTTGACCTTATGCAGTGGACACTTCCAGCGCTCAATTGTATCGACAACAGCAGCAAAGATGACATCCGATGTCCTGGTCGCGGGGCAGCTTGCTTCGATGGATATAGACAAGGAATTCAAAGAAGGGAGGGAGATCTTCTCGAGCAATCGCAGAAGGGCATCCTCTTGCCCTTCAGGGTAAATAAGATCGAGTTGTTGGAGATACAGGGCGGTCAGTATCGATAGTTGGGACATATTTTGAGAAGGGATAGCGCTCGTCCGTAATTGGAAGGAGCACTGCCCAAGTCCTGATGCTGCTCTCAGAACGACCCAGGCTTGTCCTGGCGAGATACCCGAGGTCCGGGCTATGCGTCTTTTGTGGTATGGATATGTGGTCGACAGTGAGACAATCGTATTCCATGGCAAACGGAAACGAGCAACTGGTGACTGAACGTCCACAAATGATACCGTTTGCAGCTGTGCGCAGTGCTGGAATAAAGAGGCTGGTTCACCACTGGCTGGATCCGCAGTAGAGCTTTCGTGTGCAAAGGTCGTGTTCGAAATAGCCAAGTGCGTCAATGAAGATAACCGCCTGGCCAGGACAGCCAAGCTGTAAATGTGTCCATAGGGAAGAAAGAGGTCCAGTGACTTGATTCGGCGCGCGTATGGCAAAAGTAGATGAACCAGATAGTCCGGAACCAAGCTCGAGGATGCCCTGAGTGCTGGGCCCGGATACAACGCAACGGATAATGTGCTGAGTTGAGCGCGGTCGAGTTGCACGGCCAGACGAGTCAATTGACGAGGTGTGCCGGTAACCTCAGCCGATGGCGATATCCTGAAGGACAGGTACGACCACAGCTGTGGATATCCCATCGCTACGGCTCTCCACTGTTGGCAAACCAACTCCATTGCCCACAGTGTGCATTCCGGGTCTTTAAATGACCACCAATCAACCCCATTTGCCTCCGCGCTCCTTTCGGGTATGTGATTGACAGTCAACAGGAATATTTGCCGGAGTATCTCTGTCGGGAGGCGACGTACAGGCGCGAGGACGTGCCTGCGGGCGCGTATGGCGTCTTCAATAAGCGACTCGGTGCGCTCCTGAGATTCGATTTCCGCATCTATGGAGGAAATTCTTTCGTAGTACGAGCTGCGCAGAGCGTGTAGGTGCTTTGAAGAGCTTTGCAGGGCGGCTTTGCGACTCTGGAGATCGGCAACACTGGCTTGAATAATTTGCTCTTCAGGACGCGTCGGATATCTGTTCGAGCGCGCCAAGTGATGGAACTTTGGATCGTTGACAAAATCGTCCTCGAGAAAGGGTGCGTGTAGAGGTATTTCGCGATTCGGGCAGAGGCATTCCGAGTCGTTTCTGCACTCAGGAGACTGGTCTAACAGAAGCTGAGCATTGCGCGGCGCATGGGATGAATTCTAACGCGCCTTCCAACTCCATTCTGAGCCAGAATAAACGGCAGGTAGCAGTTGCGGTGGTTCGTGAAATGAAGGTGGTGGTACTTAGGATAGAGATTTATGTGCCTGGTATTCGCGATCGAAAGTGACATGTCACATCAAAACAGATCGAAGTTGAACCTAGTTGACCAAACAGCATATATATCGAACGCTCAGTACCAACGGACATGTAGACAAGATAAGGCTTCATTGAATTTGGTTGATAAAAAGTACATCTTCAAGTTATTCTCGACAAGAGCACTACAGACAGAAGTATTTACGAGACCTTGGAACAAACTTTGCATCAGAGCGGAGTCAGTTTGAGTGGCATGTTTACGCCCTTGTCAAGAGCACCCTCGACAATGGGAAGCATCAAACCAGCCGCAGGATACCGCTTGATGACTCCCTCGTTGACTGGGCGCTCGATTTGGAAGGTCTCGAGGAGCTCGACAAGCAGCACCTGCATCTCCATGAGAGCGAAGCGCCACCCGATGCAGCTGCGAACGCCGCCACTGAAGGTTACCCTATTAAATCTGTTAGTCAAAGAACATCATTCTTTGCTTTTATGCAGACGTACAGATTACTGAGGACACCGACTGAGACTGAATTGTCCGGGCGCTTCGACTGGGATTCGACCCAGCGCTCGGGACGCCAGATGTCCGCATCTTCTCCCCAAACACTTTTGTTTCTAGCGACCAGTAAGTTGATTTTCAAATCACCAGTGCAGACCACGCCTACCGATTGTACGCGCCGATGGCAACATGCACAAACTGTCCTTTGGGCACGGCTATCTCGGTCACGGTCTCTCCGATGCTATTGACAATGGGTTCGGACAGCGGCAGGATATCGTCCTCGTTGGAGACGCGTTGGACCTTGAATACGATGGGGTGAATTCGCAAGGTTTCCTGTATATTGGGTCAGCGAATGCCCTGAGTATGCTGGTGTTACTGACCTTTATAACGGCATTGAGCGTCTCCATACCCTCGTATTCGTGCACAGCGACTTCGCCTTTGACTGGGTAGCGATCACGAATTGAAGATATCTCTTCGCGAATCTTTGTCTGGATATCGAGGCGTGCACTAAGCTCATACAAAATCCAGGTGAGGGTTGACGCGGATGTTTCATGGCCAGCCAAGATCATTGTGCTGAAAGAACGCATTAGGACCGAACTCAAGTCTGAGTCTGATTTCGGGAGAGTACATACGCAGCCTGTGAGAGAACTTCGTCTTCGGTGAGTTTCTTGGGAAGATCCTCGGCCTCGTTCGCGCGGACTTCAAAAAGAAAGGGACAGTCGGTATACATAGAATGAAGATGAGTTCGAAAGCACATACCAAGAACGCTCAGGATGTCCTTGCCTGACATGTAAGTGGTCGACGTCCCCTTGGCGTCGTCCAGAATTTCTTTTGCCGCTGCAGACGACATTTCACGGAAGTGGCGATAGCGGAGTGACTGCTTCGTTGGAAACACGTCCATTGCGCGACGCGCGATCACAGGGAGGTGACCCCAGACCCAGTCGAGGATGTAGGTATATTTGCCTTTGTCTCTCCCACCAATGCTGGATATTATTTGTGAATATAAACTGCAGACACGATGCAGGTGGGTACATACAATAGTGTGTTCATGACTTTTGTGAGCTCGTTGTCAGTATCCTCGACGGCGGCAAAGTCATAGCCAAATGCAGCTGTCGGCGGGGGTGAGATTCATTTGATCATCGGACGAGCGAAGTTATGTATACCACGTCCAATGACGTCGAGAGTAAAACGGCCAAGCCACCTATGAACATTCACCGCGGCGCCATCACCTACAGTCTCAACCATTTTCTGGGCGAACTGGGGGAAAATCAGCACTTGTAGCAACGTCAAGCTGAAGATGCGTACCGCCCCTCCCATAGCTTGGAACAAACGCGAAAAGGTCTTGAGTTGGCTATGAGAGAAAGACGGGTTCATGATCTTGCGTTGACGGGAGTGCGCAGCGCCTGGCAACGGAGAATTACTAATTGAACTCGAAGAACCCCGAGGAAGGGCTCAATACCTTGGGCGACCAGAATACCGCCACCAAAGAGATCGTGACTGTCCTTTTCCGAAGAGGCCGCCTTGCGAAAGCGGTATCCTGATGTGTGCAGTACATGTTGGATCGCTTTCGCGTCTGAGAGCATCAGGATATTTTCCTAAGAACGCCTGAATATAGAGCGAAGCAGGCGTTAGACAATACTCACCCCGAAGCAGCCTTTCAATCTGAAAACTGAGCCGTATTCGCGAGCCCACTGTAGCTCTAGAGTTCCAACTTGCTCTTGATTGTTCAGCATCTCTTCGTGTCCTTCAAAAAATTGTAAGTAATCCATTGCAGATGGTGGTGAGGGCGCAATGGCCAACAATGATGCTACGCACCTACGAGCCACGACGGCGCGTCGGGCCCACGGACGCGAGCGACGGCAGATCTGGGCAAGCGCAAGATGCAGGGCAAAATAGAGCAACGCGACGACGAGAATAGTCAATGGGGTGCCAGTGGCGAGGTTGCGAATGTTGGAGATGCTTTCCATCATGGAAGTGTTTGCGTTGAAAGCCCTTCTCGCTGCGACTTATATACCTTTTTCTCTCAGGCATTGACCACATGTTTTGAACTTCATTCGGAGAGCCGGAGAGGGTGACAAAGAAAAGTACGCGTAGAGAAAAGACAGTCTCAGAAGCTCTGCTACCGTATGATTGGATAGATACCATGTGCAATGAATGGTCCTTGTGTTGCCTAATTGGGTGAATGTATTAAATCGGTCCAAGCGGTGACTCTGACTAACGGTGCTGACAGTGGCGATGCTATTATAACCAACGAGTAATCAACTTCCTGAAGAGAAGTAGATTTCAAGTATGTTGCCCAATGAAGTGAATTCGTGATGGAATCGGCCCGACCGGTGACTTTGACCAAACTTATTGACCGTCGTCCTGTCATTGTACCCCAATTTCGCGGAGAAACGTCCACTATAGGATACGGAGTGAAGCAATGAAATGCACAGCAGGGTTCCAGTCAGGCCCATGCTCCATGTTCACTCCACGTTCAGAGCTGCGATAAGCGATACTTCCTTGGGGATCGATGTTGGAAGCTCGACGCACATAGCTGGAAAAAAAATCACTTTCATTCTTGGAGAGAAATTCTGTATCTTCTGTCGTCATGATTTCCAAGAACATTGTAGGCCTAAAGGTTTGCAATGCGAAGGTTGGTATTACAGAAAATCGTGGTGGTGCGGGGCTCCACGCACATACTGACGTCGTGCACATGGTAACTTACAAGTTCTTCGAAGTACAAACTCGTAACCGGACGATGCTACCAAACAAGTGAATTTGGTGTTTAGCTAAGGGCCCGGCTGACGCAGGAACCAGCCCTAAGCTGAAGATCAGACAGTGTGAGTTTGGCAGACTGGCAGATTACAGCGAGCTATATTCTCGCCTTTGCTTTCGACGACGGCACACGCAGACTGAAAAAGTTGGCCGCGACTCCTGCGAAGGTGCCATTCCTAACAAAAGCTTTCGGAGAACCCATGAGTTGTCCGACACATCGAGTTTTTGCAAATTACATACTGGAGTAGCCACCTGCTGAGTGGCGCGCGGGCTTCTATGCTTTTGAGCTGGAAGGGTGACCGTAGTCGAAGATAATTGACAAGCGCTTGTCATCCTTCGAGTAATTAGCATACTTATGGGGCTGTTGTGCGAAACAGTAGGAAAATGACAGGCCTGTCGTGAGATCGTTGTCTTGTCTGGCGCGGGAATGCAAGGTGGCTGTGGCGACGAGTTGGTTGCAGTCAGCTCTTGCAAGGGTATCGTCGTTCTTCAAGCCATTGTGCGTCCATATTTTTCCTTTGCGTCTCGCACCAACTTTATTTTCACAGCAAGTCGTGCGATTTGCTCTTCTGCGGAGGGCAAAGATAGTGTCGGGCGATGCAGGGAGGGTGGAAGAAAATTTGGCCGTATGTGTCGTCGAAAAACGCTGCTCACACGGTCGGCAGTGTCTCTGCCATATTGATAGACAATAATCAAACAGATGGACCTCGACGTCCGTTGCCGACGGATCAAATATGATCGCGCCGCCGTGACCATACCACAACAAAATGCGCCGCCCCATGGCCCAAATGCCCAGAGACATCCCATTAGCTCTCTGCACGCTCTTTCTAGACGGCATCAGCGGCGGTTTACTCAATTATCTCATGCTTACCGTCTGTGATGGCCTCCTTCAACCTATGGCTCGGAGTGTCCAAACGAGTATCAGTCTTACTATATTACCTATGGATATCAGCCAGTTTGGCGCGATATACCGAGCCCATCAGAAGCTTTTCTACTAAGTCTTTCAAGCAGCTATAGGCTATAGCTAATCACAAAAGTAGCACTGTAACTTGAAGTCAAATCAGGGCAGTCAGTTTCACACACAATCATCATTTTTCCCCTCTTGTAAACAAACAGAATAAATAACAAGCATTTACCGTAACACTACTTGGCATACAATCCCCTAGCAATGTACAAAAGAACGTTATTGCAATGCGTGTCCGATCATACCAATGCGCAAAAAGTCAAATGCATATGTAGTAGTAGTGAGATAGTGATGTTCATGAGGAGGCTTAGATGTCGAGGCTGCGGTAGGTGCGGAGCTGGTCCTGGACGCGCTCGATCTGGCCGGGGGTGAACTCGGTCATGCACGCGTCGTAGCCGTAGTCCATGTAGTTGTCTACTCAAAAGCATGAGCATCAAACCCCCAAACAGGAGTGGGAGGATACATACGGATGGGGTCAACGCCGTCAGCAGAGCAAGTGTCCTTGCTCTCGGGGCATCCGCTGGTAGGCTCACCCTCGGCGGGGGTGTCGTCGACCTCGTCACCGTCGCCACTGCAGCCGCCCTGGAAGGTGTGGTAGAGACCGACCCAGTGGCCAGCCTCGTGCGTAAGCGTCTGGCCCTCGTTGTAGTTGTCGGTCGCGCCTCCTGGGAGGGAGGAGAAGAGGATAACGACACCGTCATCCTTGGGAGCACTCTCGTAGTCCGAGGGGAAGGTGGCGTACCCAAGGAGGCCAGCGCTGGAGCCAGAGGAGAAGGCGACGGTGTAGACGTTGAGAGTCGACTCGTCGCCAGTGCGCAGCGCCTCCTTCATCTCGGTTTGGGCATCCCTACGTGGATGTCAATTTGGTGTGATGTCTAAGTGAACTTGCACACGCACTCGTCGGGGCCAACACCGTTGAACCAGTCTGCGTTATCGACGTAGGTCGCGTTAGCGAGGTTGAAGGTCAAGCCAACATCGGTGTACGCCTTGTTCAACACATCGATCTGGTCGGTGATTTGTTGCTCACTTCAGTCAGGTGTCAATGTTAGTTTCGAGTGCCTTTCATATGGATAAATACGCACGGGACGTAGCCACCCTCCTCTGTCTCGTCGGAGTGGATGATATGGAAGTACACATCGACAGAGGCAGCGGCCTTGGCCAGAGAGTCCGTCGGGCGAGCGACACGGTTGCTCCGGAAGTGTTCAGAGGCGGCGCGCTGCTTTTCCTCAGAAATGGAAACACCACACTGGCGAGCATCCCTTTATTTCAAAATGAGAGAAATGTGCAAAACGAAAAACAGAAAGACGAACGAGACGGCGTCCTTGGTAAGACCGAACATGGGCTTTGCAATGGCAGAGCCAGCAAGCAGGGCGAGGGTAGCGGCAGCGAACATAGTGTGTGACCGAAAAGAAAGGAGGGACTGTGCTGAAAGCTAGGCTGGCCAAAGGGAAAGGGATGAAAGATGAGAAGCAGGACGCGAGTCTACTTATATACCATCGCCGTAGTGGGATCAATAAAGACCCCTTTTAGGCCGGGGTCGTATAAACCACGAGGAGCACTCCATCATCGCACGGAAAGGCCAAAGGCTCTAACCGTTCATACATCGTCCACATGAGGTAGATAGCCTTCTGTTACATCTCGTTTGTTTTTAGCCTGTACACAATTCACATACAGAACCTGCAGACGCAAAGGGAGAGTACGCGTAGGAGTACGCGTCTTGACACAAAGGAAAAGATAGGAAAAGATACATCAGAAAATTAGCGTTAATTCAGATCCACCGGCGGGGGTCCAATTGGTTGACAACGACGGAAGCCGTTTTCGCATGATAACGGTCTATTTCCCCACAATCGGCCCACATTAGACCACCTTGATCCCAATGTGGACTTGACATAACATAGTGTGGATTCAACGAACGCCCACCAGATAAAGCTGAAGGCGTACTATCGCGCCATGCGAGTGAGTCGGTGGCCTGGTTGACCTGGAGTTGCACAGTCTGACTCTGACAGGAGACCGACGAAGCAACTTCGACATCTGGGTCCGTCGTCTATTTGGAAAACTGTTGACATGCTGCATTTTGGTGTGTTGATGGTGAACTGAACCACGGACGCTGCATGTTATAACCTCAATACTTCCTTGAGCACGAATTTCGAACGGTCGATGCCCTGTTGTGAGAGGAAATCCAAGTCGGAACGAAATGCAATGGACCCCCTCCCGTCGGGCCGAACGCCGGTGGCGGCGAATTTAAACCATTGGAATCAGTTTCAACTTTCATGCTCGTCTCGAAACACAGCAACATGACTTGAAAAGGCGTCTTCTCGCCAGGTAAGTATCATACGACGGCATCTACATGTGCTTGTAGCCGCATGTGCACGTAGATGTTGTCCTTTCGACCAACTTTCGACCCTCCTTCATGATCTAGATGCGATGGTTCCCTTCACACTCACACACCCCAATTTTGCACCATCATGGGCACAAGCAAGTACATCCTATTTCATTCACTGGAAAGATACAACAAATTTACACAAACAAAAAGCAAGAGAAGCGCGCGCAATTTTTCATCCTCAGGCGGTAGTAGCCTCAGGCCTTTCTCTTGAGCTGCTGGGCTCACGCTCCCCCTTAGCTTCACGGTGGTGTTGCCTCAACAACCTATCCAGAGCCTCCTTCTGTCCAACAGCAAGCTCGCCGCTCTGGATACCACTGTGGTAAATCCTGAGCAACGAATCGACATCGTCCATGCTTTGTGTGCGGACGTCCGCAAGCTCCTTGATCTTGTTCGTCGCATCCTTGACCTCCTCGTCTGTCAACTTGAGCCCGAGCTGTTCCACGCGCGACTTGACCGCATTCCAGCCAGTCAATCTGTGTCCAATCGAGACGTAGCGCGTCAGGCCGAAGTCCTCAGGCTTGAGGATCTCGTAGGTGCTCGGGTTGTTCAAGATGGCCTTGGCGTGAATGCCTGCCTTGTGGGTGAAGGCGCAGTAGCCACTGCAAGAAAATCAGAATGGACAATCCAAGGGAAAAGAGCATAGCGTACGTGATGGGGTTCATGAAGGGAACGTTGACCTCGACAGCCTCGGCGACTAAGTTCTCGATTTCACGAAGCATCGGGAGGTTGTACTTGGACTTGACATATTCGGGGTTGGCAGCGTAGAGGCAAGCAACGAGGCCGCCAAGCGGAGTGATGCCGACACGCTCGCCAATACCGAGAACGGCTATTGAAGATGATCAGCTGGTGGGCGGCCGAATGGTCCGAAATGGACTTACAGGTGTCAATATGGGTTGCGCCAGCCTCAAGGGCGGTGTATGCGTTAGCGATGGCTGGGAACCAGAGTCAGAAAGCAACCAGCTAGCCGGGAAGGAGGCGTACCCATGCCAGTATCGTTGTGCAAGTGGATCTCAATGTCACAGCCAACAACACCACGGAGAGTGCGGACAAGGTCGTAAACTTGACGGGGGTTGGCGCAGCCGACGGTGTCGGCAATACCGACACGGTTGACGCCAATCTTATCAACAGTGGAGTAGATGGACAGGAGGTCGACAAGGTCGGAGCGGAAAGAGTCCTCTGATGAGAAGCGAACTTCAATGCCCTTGGACTTGACGAATTCGATAACCTCGATGGCGGTCTTGGTGATGTACGCCATGTCCTTGCCGTGAGAAAATTCCCGGAGGAAAGATGAGGTGCCAATAACAACGTCGACACCGTCAACACCTGTGGACATGATGAGCGACAGAGCGCGAACAACTGCGAGGGCGGGGCATACCAGTCTCTACAGCGATGCGGGCATCGTCCATGTGACACCGGATGTGGGTGAGAATCTTGGCCTTGAGGCCGAGCTTGCAGATGGCGGCGCAGTCCGACCGGGACTGTTCTGATGCAGCGGGCGAGGTGAGCTCGATGTACTCGACACCGAACGCATCGAGCGCCTTGGCGATGGCAATTTTGGTCTTGGTATCGAAGAAGGCGTTCGCAAATTGCTCGCCCTCTGTTCATGAAAAGAAAAGTTTAGCATCAATGAACGTCTCGGCCGAAGGGAATTTACGCACCTCGCAGTGTACTCTCGATAATGTTGAAGTTGGAGATGTTGGAGAGGAAATCAGATGCGCGGGGCGCGTATGGATTTTGCTTCTGCTTTTCGAGGACGGCAGCCGCGTTGGTGGAGGAAGTTCCCCTTTTGCCGTTGGAAGGAGTACCCTCCATTGGGATTTGGACCATGGGCTCGTTGGGGGCCGCAGCGTCGCCGTTTTGGTGTGGGCACATCGTGGATGTCTTTTGGATGGTGGAGAGAGAAGTTTTTGGAGAGGTAGTGAAGGTAAGAGGATGAGATGGAGTAAAATCTGCGAGTCAAGAATTTACATCATCTCGTCATCGAGGGCGATCGGCCGTTCAGCCAATCAGCGACCATCACTTCACTTTAAGAGTGAGCGGAAGCAATAGTCAGCCACCACAGTGACCACACTTGACTTTCATTCGAAATCCTTTGGAGCTTCAGATTCGACAGTCATTTGTGATTGCAGACTCAAGCTTAGGCTACAATTGGAGACTCTTTTTAAACATATGGCACCAATATTTTGAGGCTTCTTGCAGGCTTGGTTGTGTAGCAGCTTCAAATGCATCCAATACATACATTGGCTCTGTATTTACAGAGAAAGACCACGATATGTGCGAAGCTGAGCCTGCGCGCGCTCAGCTTGTCCAGCAGTAAACTCAGTCATGCAAGCGTCGTATCCATAGTCCATGTAGTTATCTGCCTCGCACCGTAAGCCAAACCTCCTGATATCCAAAGCCAAAGAGAACAACTCACGGATGGGATCCACACCAGCCGCAGAGCACGTATCCTTGCTTGTAGGGCATCCGTACGTAGGCTCACCCTCTGGAGGTGTATCGTCGACCTCATCACCAACCCCAGTGCATCCGTCCTGGAATGTATGCCACAGTCCAACCCAGTGTCCCGCCTCATGCGTCAGCGTCTGGCCCTCGTCGTAGTTTGCTGTCGAGCCTCCGGGGGTGGAGGAATAGAGCATGACAACCCCGTCGTCCTGCGGTGCATCCGCGTACCATGATGGGAATGTCGCGTACCCGAGGAGGCCGTAGCCCGAGTTGGACTCTAGGCCAAAGTTGACCGTGTATACATTGAGAGTGGCTGCGTCACCGACACGAAGGGCTTCTTTCATCTCTGTCTGCGATGACCTACAATAGTCGCGTCAGTGGGCTCTACTAGCATGGGCATAGGGTTGCTGGCATACTCATCTGGGCCGACGTGCAGGAACCAGTCCTCGTTTTGGACGTAGCTTGTGTTCGCGAGAACAAAGGTAAGGTCGAAATCGGTGTACGCCGCGTTCATGACACTGATTTGGTCGACGAGCTGTTCCTCCCTGCCCCATACAATATTAGTCTGTATGATACTTTGAAATGGGGTACATGGACGCACGGAACATAGCCGCCTTCCAAAGTCTCGTTGGCGTAGATGATATGGAAGACAACATCGACAGAGGCCGCGAGTTTTGCGAGCCCGGCGGGTCGCTCAACGCGGTTAGCCTCGAAGTGGTCTAAAGCAGCCTGCTTTGCCTCTGCGGATACGTGGGAGCCGCAAGTACGAGGATTACTGCGAAAGTGGTTAAGCGTCGGTTTAACAGTGTGAAGATGAATGTGCGTACGCGACTTCGGCATCTCTGGTGATGAGGTTGGATGTGGGCTTGGCGATGGCAGCGCCAGCGAGCATGACAAGAGCGGCGGGAGCAAGCATCGCGGCTGGGGACTGTCCAAGGGAAGCGGTGAGGTCCAACCATAATGCCCATGTCCTTTATATACGAGAGCAGAAATAGACCTGGCACAATGGCTCCGCAGATAAAGCGTGGGGAAATCCTATCTGAGTGTCATTGAGAAGCAGAGATGCGCGAGGTCTTCGAAGCCGGGCCCTGATATGTCCTCGCAGAGATAAGATACTACAGGGCGCAAGGTGGGTTCATGTCAATGGTTGCGGTGGCGGCCCAACCACCAACGAAGTGACATCGGGGCAAGAAAACACAAGTTCACTCCTGAGATAATACGGACTGTAGCGTTGCCAATCGCAGAATTGTGTGACGGTGGGCAATTATGAAGAACACGGTCGGATGGTGACGCGTGCTTCTTCCCATCGGGGTTGTCCATTGGTTTGTTTGCTGCCCTGCACAGGCGATAGCACATATGGGACGGCTGCCAAGGGAAGGGTGCCCATTGAGGGAAGGAACACCTGTGTACCGTCCATGTGAAGATACTGTGAAGACACGAGTGTTCTAGAAAGAGGGTTGACTGTCACCGAGCTTGCTTTTAAATTTCAAGCATAGCCATTTCATAGAGATTCTGAAGGAGGAGAGTCGCGAGAGGATAGACAAGAAGGCTTCAACAACAAATGCTATCTTGAATGGTATGTAGCAGGAGAAGGAGGAGAGTGGCCTAGTACAGGTCGGCAATCGGACCGGCTTCATTGATCGTCTGCTTCGCGGCCTCTTACCGACTTGTTACCGACCTGCTTCCATCTCATACTCGAAATGCTTCAGCAGGCTTTTGCAATCTCGTTTTCTCTTCGCAACACGGACAACGGCCGTCCCATGATCGGATTTATGGATCGGCAGTTGACCAGCTACTCCCAGGGAAAGACCTGAACACCAGATGAACGAGCCGGAGCTGAAGGAACCGATTGAAACTGCCGACGCAGATGTTGCTGAGCAGGCGCCCTCGGAGAGGAAGGAGAAGGAATCATGGCCTAAGAGGACGTCCAGGTGCGTCGACTGCTGTCGACCGTTCGTTCAACCACTGATTTGCTACTCAGGCGATGGTGGTTTGCATCGACAGTGCTCCCCATGATTGCTGGGACCTTTGGTCCAATTGCAAACTTGTTCAGTATTTGCGCGTTGGTGCAGAGCTGGCGGCTGTATGTTCCGCCGGGAAAGACACTTGCTGAAGGGACACACATCACAGACCCGCCATGGCGCGTGCCCTCCCATCCTCCGTTGTCTCACTAACGAAATCCAGGCTACTCGCACTCAACGCACTTTCCCTCGCCTCGGCTATCATCGCAAACATTTTCTTGCTTTTCAATTTCGCACGACGGATCCGCTACGACATCGCACAACCTATCACCATCGCCCTTTGGTACCTCTCCGCCGTCCTCCTCCTTGTACCCATCTGCTTGACACCCATCCTCATCATCGAGCCGCGCGAAACCCATGCCTTCTCACAATCATACTACTACGGCCTCATCAGTGCCGTCACCTACATTCTCATCTCAACGCTTCTACTGTTCAATGCACTCGGCGCCTACGTCTTCCACGCCTACCCGCCCTCATTTGCATCGCTCACCGTCGCCCAACGCACCATGATGCTCCAAACGATCGCCTACTCCTGCTACCTTGCCCTCGGCGCAGGCGTATTCTCCACTGTAGAAAACTGGAGTTTCGTAGACGGTTTCTACTGGTCGAACTACACACTCTTGACCGTTGGACTCGGGTCGGATTATGCGCTGAAAACGACAGTGGGACGGGGGCTGCTCATTCCATATGCTGTTGGTGGGATCATGATGATTGGATTGGTGGTGAGCAGTGTACGGCAGCTTGTGCTTGAGCGGGCTGGTCTACGGATGCAACGGGCGCGTATGGAGCGCGCGCGCAAGAGCATGGGCGCGGAAGAGTCGTCCCTTGATCCTAGACAGGCATACGACAGGATGCGCGAGACCGAACGCAAGATGGACGCTGCCCGGCGCGTCGTGGCGCTGAGCATGTCCACATTCGCGTTTATCTTCCTCTGGGTGCTTGGGGCGCTGGTGTTCTGGTACTCTGAAGCGCCGCAGGGGTGGACGTATTTCGAGTCGTTGTTCTTCACCTATACTTCTCTCTTGACGATTGGATATGGGGATTTCTATGCGCAGAGTTCTTCGGGGAAGCCGTTCTTTGTGATATGGTCGCTCATGGCTGTTCCAACGATGACGATCCTCATTTCGCACTTGGGTGATACGGCGGTAGTGTGGTTGAAGAGTGGGACGATCTGGGTTGGAAGGAGGACTATTTTGCCGGGGAAGGATGAAGCAGAGGATGGGGAGATGATGGATGCGCTGGATGATATCCTGGAGAAGGAACACCTAGCGTTGAGAGTGTTGTTGGCAATTCGGGAGCTGGCAAGACATGCGGACTCGCACAATCATCCGAAGAAGTATTCGTGGGAAGAGTGGAACCAGTTCATCAAGCTGTGCGGGGACTATGCTCCTGAGAACCTGTGGACTCACGAAGATGGACCTATATTCAGCGATAGGACGGAGACGGGGTGGTTACTGGAGAGGTTGTCGTATCGGTTGGAGGATCTGATGAAAGACCTGTTGCCTGAAGTTGAAGAGAACTCGCTGTCGGCGTCGCGGTCCTCTAGCTAGGCCCTGTATCCTGTGAGCCTTCTTCGAATTGTATTTGTAGCATTTCTCTCCTGGTGTGGTTCACGAACTACTGTTAATCTACTGCGCTTTCAGTGATGCCTTGATTCATAGTGTTCCTGCGAAACACAGATCTATTGGTCTTGACCTTGATGCCCCTTGCGATCAAAACAATGAGCTGAGTCACGATTCCATTGTCACAGTCCAGTTGACGGCCGATCGAAATCATTTGATTCTTACATAAATACGGATTGTATGGATACCAGCGCGAGGATAATTTCCTCGTGGGCCACGGGAATAACAAACACAGCGAAGCATGTTTTATGTACTCGAATAGCCACACGACCAGTTACAATTTTGAGTGGGATGAACGAAGTCGGGCGTGTATGTTTAAGTTGACTGATCCTCAACGAGCGTGCGTACCCAACGCCTCAATACACGGTACACGACGCGAGGATGAAATAAGTCAATCGGCGCGGCATCCATGAGAGCAACGTTTTTGAGGAAGAGAAAATCTGTGCTATTGTGAGCATGCCATGATATGAAAAAGGACGCAAACATACTGATGTAAGCGTCCTGCAAGTGTAAATCCCATCAGTTCACACACGATCCTAATCTCGTATACCAAACGCACCTCAGTACATAGGTGTAAGATTTCAGCCATGTACTTGCGCAGAAAGGCGCCTGACGCTAGCGACTCTCCTTCTTCTGGAATGGTCGTGGCGTATGCATAATCTGCACAGTACCGCATGAGTGCGATGCAAGCAAGATTGGGTTCATCCCACCGTTCGTCTTGGGTCCGTCCCTAATTGTCCAACCACAATCAGCACTAAGCCCCGGAGAGAATGAGTGGGCATACCACTTGAGAATAGTTTTGTCTGCCTGCATATTGAAAAAATCGCGAGAAAAATGCGGAGGTAAGGAAGCCTTTGTGCGCGACGTATCGAGCAGACTGTTGATGCACACTCCACCCGCAAATGATGATATGGTACCTTGCCTAGTCGAGTGAGCCTCTGAAGAAGCAGAGTGAAAGAGACAAACCCATAAAGTGGGTTGAGGCGGGCTACCGCATCCCCTAGCGCCACAAAATTGGAAGGAAGATCAGAGCAGGTGTGATATTGTGTCCAAGACGGTGCAGCTATAGAACAGTCAACACCCATCATGCAGGTCTCCAAAGCGCAGCAACTTACGGAAAAAGACATGTTTGGAAACGACGCTGTCTTCGCACTCACGAAGAAGCTCCAACGTTTGGTATATCCACTCTGGCAAGGGCTGAACCGTCTGAAGGCTGTGGACATAGTTGATTATGTCATCGATATTGCGAGGGATCACGATATCTGAACCCCATCCTCCACAGCATATGTGCACTACAAATGACTTCAACAAACACATAGGGAGTACAAGCGAATTGTACCACAAACTTCGGTGTCCGTCAATGCGACACATGGCGAGATAACGACGGTCAAGGGAGGCGAGAGGTGCGTTTATGATAATCCCACCGTCCTCCTTGTCGAAGCCACCAGGAATGGGGAACTGAGATGCAAGCTCGCGCGACGGGGTGAACTCAAAGGTGATGTATTGCATCTTGGGGTCATATGTGCGTTTCTTGAGATCTTGAGCAAGTCCGATTCGCTTCAGCCACTTAACGCCAACTTGCGCCGACCCGCTACAGTCTGGGAATGGATAAGTATCACACGATGTGTGATGCATGGATTCTTGCGCACCAAGGACCAGCGTAGCATCCATGTCATGGTTGCCTCCTTCCGCATCGCGGTAGGATACACCCTTGAGATAGCCCGCGCGTGATGCGTCGGTCGTAAGTCCAGTCACAGTGCCGACTATTTGTTCGATATTGGGATATGACGTCTTATCCAAAGTGAGATGGCGAAGCAACGTCTCGAGTCCGCGCCTGCCTGCCCAGAGGATTGTCGGAAGTTTCCCGCCAAAGTAGGAACGAGCATCCTTGACCGGTATACCCCAGTGACGATATTTGAAGTCAGCTTCTCCGACCCTGTGGCCGTATCAGAGCACAAGCGCCGACAAACAGCCGAGTACATACTGGATATCCCTGGCCGCGCACTCTTCCAGCAGTTTCGGACCAAAGGCTTGTCGAAGAATCTGGTACAGACCATGTTGAAACCCTCAATTTCTTGTCAGTCCCCCAATCCGCAAAGCTAATGATGCATATACCGTGGAGGGCATTGTATTGCATCACACGCGCACGCTTGTTCTTCTGGTTCCAGGAATCCTTACGACGACCATCCTCTGTGGCGAGCCAGCCCTCAGACTCAATGATGACAACACGCTCAAAATGGTCGGAGCAAACCCGCGCAGCGAAGAGACCGCCGAGACTGGAATGAAAGATATGTCACCCTCGACAGACAAGCTGTGGTTGTGGACGCACCTCCCACCACAAATTATGGCAGTCCCGGGAATCTTTGCGCTGTCCGGGCGCTTGTGTCCAAGACGCGATGCGTCGTACCATGTGGTATACTTGGCGATGAGTCTACGCCTCAGAGACTCCCACATCAACCCAGACCCGTAGTACAACGTAACCGCTATGGTGAGCAACCAGAAGGTGGCCGAAGTGTTCATGGCGGTCAAAAGATGGGAAGATGTCGAGTAAAGGAAAGGAGAAGTGCCTTTTATAAGTCTAACTCAGAGTCAAGATCACCAATCCCGTGCCACTTGCCTTCCATTTCAGAATTTTAAAGAGGCGGAAAGGACGTAAGTTTTAGTTTATATGGAACACTTACGGCCTAACTTACTTGGTAGGCTTTCATTGTTTGCAATGCGCGGAGCTCTGTCGAATGAGAAGTATGCGGGACCGGGTCGTTGGGGACGTTTATGAAGGGAGCAGCGACGAAAAAAATTCCGCAATTGAAGCGGTACTTAGCTTCCTAGTTCATCCAACGAATCTGAAGCTTCCGGTCAAGTTCATATCGCATCTACAGGAAATTGCCGGTAAGACGATCACCGCCGGCGATCCTTCACAATGTCCATTGCGGCGTCGACAGACTTTATATCGGGAAAAATGACATATCTGTACTTGGCTTTTTACCTTCATGCCTCGCCTCGTCCTGAGCCCGACGCTCCCGCTGCACGTCCCAACATCGCCCCGCTCATTTCGACGTCGACCCACGTTCATCTTGTCCGCCGTCCTGCTCTTCCTCATCACCATTTCATTCGTGTATTCCAGCAAGAAAGGCGATGTTTGGCGGACGCCGCTGGTGCCGTCCTCGCACACCTATGTGCTTTCCCTTGCGCGTCGGACAGACCGTCGAGCGTCGATGGAACGCCTGCGCAAGACGCTTGGATTGGACTGGGAATACGTCAATGCAACGGAAATAGAGAGCGAGCGCGTCAATGGCGCCTACCGCCGCGTCCAAGCCCTGCGCGACGTCGCCACAGCCAGAAAACTCTCCCCTGCTGGAATGACTCCGCCGTTTTCGTGGCCGAGCGATATCGACAGGCGTGCCATGACAAAGGAGGATTTGCATCTGCGCGAGACGGCGTTTTGGCGCATGCCAGCAGCGTATAGGGAGACGGAGGGCCCACTGCGTGCAGCAGAGCGGGATTTCCATCTCAAGGCGTACGAGACGGGCGTGGCGGAGGCAAAGTTGCTGACGACAGCAAGAGTGGCGTGCTGGGACACTCACCTGGGCGTCATCAAGAAGATCGCCCATTCTGAGCTTGATGTCGGGATTGTGCTCGAGGACGACGTGGATATGGAGAGGGACATCAAGGAGAGACTTGCCGGCGTATGGGAGGCGCTTCCGTCCAGCTGGGATATGGTTTTCTTTGGTGCGTTGTCGTATGCATTCGCCGTTATTTGACTGACTCTGCCTGCGAGGTCATTGCTGGTCGAACGAGACGTACTATCCTGCTGTTGGCCCCAATCTCTATCCATCTCGCAGTCCAAAGTGCACACATGGGTATGCGCTATCGAGGACAGGCGCACGCAAGCTCTTCATGCACCTTGTTTACCCACCATTCGCGTACTCTCGTGCCATCGACCAGGCGTATGCATGGCTAATCAAGAGCAAGCGCATAGAATCATACTCCGTCTCTCCGAGTATAGTCGTCCAGAGGAAGGTGGGCGTGAGCGATGTGATGAAGGGCAAGGGTAGCAGGTGGAGGGACACACTTGTTGACGGCGTGTTCGGGACATGATGCAGGGTTGGGTACATGTATTGAGAGGGTTACTGACATTATGGACAGATGTATGGGACACTGGTATTTACTGTATGGCATAGTGAGCAGGGGGTTCTGAACCACAAATTGTCTGTGGTTGTCTGTAGGTCAAGCTGGTGGATGTAGAGTGCACACCTAATAGTCCAATTAGACTTTGAGCAGACTGTCGACTAGTTACGCACCTGGACTTCCTTTCGGACATGGCTCTTTCTATAAATCCGCCTGTCCACTAGTGTCTGCGCGGGCATTTTCAGTTGGCTCCTTCAGTTCTGGCTCGTTTATCTGAGGTCGTCTGTAGTGAACTGGCAATCCGTCGTTCATAGGTTGGCTGTTCCAATGGTCCAAGTATAGCGCGAATTTGACGAATTCCGTGTCAGCATTCCGAGTTATGAGATGGAAGCAGAACGGCAAGAGGCAAGGCAACAATCTTGATCGCCTGGCTCTATCACCGACCACCATGGCACATCTCACCAAGCTAAAGAAATACGACATCAAGGACTCGAACATCGAACTTCTTGGCTCTGACGTTTGTCATCACCCAGCCAGCCGATAAAGCGCTCATTGTCGCCTCGCCAGCTGGAGAAGCGCGTCCGCGAGCACGCTGGGGACACCGAGGAGGCCTGGAACGATGCTGGCAAGGAAACAGGACTCGAGGTCTGGCGCATTGAGAAGTTCAAAGTCGTCAGACGGCCTGCAACGGGCGAATTCTACGATGGGGACTCGTATATTGTGCTCTACGTGCGTTCCAACACAGGAGCACAACATGGTGAATCTGAAATGATGTACAGACATACAAGACGACGCCCGATGCTGAGACTCTATCCTACGATTTGCACTTCTGGCTTGGGGAAGACACATCGCAAGACGAGGCGGGCACCGCTGCGTACAAGACTGTCGAGCTTGACGACCGTGCGTGAAATATGACATGCCTCTGCAACCCCCTGCTCATCGCAATTAGACTTGCATGGTGTCCCGGTGCAGTACCGCGAGGTCCAAGGCAACGAATCCGAGCGTTTTCTCTCCTATTTCCCACAATTCGTGACCATCCATGGCGGCATTGAAACTGGGTTCCGCCATGTCTCCGACCCCGTTCCCCTCGACATCCGGATTCTCTACCACATCACCCATACGGCCAATAACAACCTTATCGTCCGCCAGGTCCCTGCGGAAGCCAAGAGTCTCATCCAGGGCGACGTTTATGTATTCGACAAGGGCGAAAAGGTGCTGCAGTTGAACACGAAGGAGAGTGTTGGGAAGGAGCGTTTCAAGGCTGCAGAGTTTGTCCGTAGTATTATTGATGGACGCGGTGGGCAGTCTGAGCTCATGGTCTTTGGTGCGTTGTACCCTCTATCCCATATCCTAGCTAATGCCTTCACTAGACGAAGGATCTGGTGCAGGCCTCTTCCTCGCTGAGTTTGGCGAAGGCGTCACTCTCCGTCCCGCACCACCCAAAGAGACCACACCACTTTCCCTGTTCAGGATTTCCGACGAAACGGGAAAGCCCAGCTTCACCCAAGTCGCCTCTGCATCACTCGATGCGCTTTCGCCACAGGACGCATTCTTGTTTGATGCGTGCTCACAGCTGTTTGTGTGGATTGGCAAGAATGCGTCCCTCGCGGAGCGCAGGCTCGCGCCGCAGTACGCGCAGAGGTACCTGTACAACAAAGAAGCGTCGAACTTTGCTGTGCCGATTGTCACGATGAGGCAGGGATTTGAGACGCCTGGGTTTTTGCAGGCTGTTCAGGCTTAATTCTAACTGTATCTTGTGGACAAATTGTAGGAGTGTAAATGTAAACTATGCTGTTATACACATTGGATTTGCGTCAATGGGTCATACTTGTGTGAACTTATCGAGCGGGATGAGAGCGACGATAGCGGTCATCTTTGCACTCACGACAGGAGCACTGTGTTTCGTGAGCTTACGGAACTTCCTGGTAAGTTACACAGTGGGCCCCACTTGGCACTTAGCGCTGTACTGACAACGATCATCTTCTTTATTTACACCTTCACTCAGCCTGTACCTTTTGCATTTTGTTTTTCGAGCAAGCATCGTCCTCAGCTCAGTTTCTTGTACAAGAACGCTGGTGTTGAGATGACCTACAAACAGTGAAATGGGTATCAGGTTTCGGCAACGACGATGCCAGCGCCGTTTGTCATCGTCGCAGCCAACTCTATGGGCTATATACATAGAGTCGACTGGAGCCATCCCCGAGTCCAATTAATCGTCTCAGGTCTGCCCGTCCGCCACTTCGTTCCTGCCCCCATCATGGCCATTGGCGCCACTGTCTTTGAAGCGGTGACCGCCCCCTACTTTGCTGTTCCTCAGACCAAGCCGTATGCGAAGCGCGCAATCGGGTGGACAATATTGATTGGCTCTGTAAGTCAACTATGCTTATCGGTACTTAGATTATGAAGTAACTTTTGAACAGAACCTTTGCCTGGTCGGCCTTGCCTTGTTCAACATTTTCACCCAAGGGCATGAAGATGTCACATCGTACGCATCGCGGCCCGTAATGCATTATCCGCGAAATTTGACTCCGTGTTCTTTGGCAGAACTATCGTCTCGCAGACATACTACTCTGAGAAGAACCCTCTCAAAAAAGACACCTCTACCACTTCATGCGTATCCAGTCTGCTTGATGTCTCTACCAGCTACTACACACGTCTACCCACCCTTCAGGGAAACAACTCTGGCCCGAATGCGCTTGTCGAGCCGGGGTCGTTCAAGTGGACGATCAACACCTTTGGGAAGAGCGACAAGGAGACTGTGAGGGCATCGTACAACGGAGAGGCGCTGAACTGTAACGTGTGTTCAAGGTCTCCGCGCTCCTTTCTTGCCCAGCGCTGATACAAGGCACAGGCGACGAACATCGGTCTCACGCACCATTTTACGGGGAATACATTCAATTTTGGGTGCGCAGCGTTGGATCACGTTCTCGCGGCGCCCCTAACCACTGTCCTACTAGGTTGTGTGCACAGTGTTCGTTAGTCGACCGTCAAGAAAGCACATTTGGGGACGACTCGCGAATTGATGTCTTCGGGCTGTGCTCGCAGTATTCACGAGAACTAGATGAGTGCGTCCCATCTCCCTCTGATTGCAACATAGGACAAGGGCTCTGACCACCGTAAATCATAGTTGGCCAGCATTTACCGAGACAACGATCACAGGCATCGGGACGAGGCTCAGCATGGGTGTCCAGCGCCTATACCCCGAAATAACCTTCAACGTCTCTGACCTCCCAAAAGACGCATACCCATTCTATTACGCCTACTCCGCCCCAGCAAACCGAAATCTAACCATAACCCCCGAGCGCATCGACTACATCAATACCTGGCTCGGCGGGCTGCTCTACTCCAATGGCTCGTACACACTTTCGGGGAACACGAATGATACCGAGCGTCGCACAGACCTTTCATTGCTGTTTAATCTGACGGAAAACTTTGTCTGTGGGAGTGTTCTTCCCGTATTGGGGATAGGAAACGTCCAACCGCCTATGGCGTATAATGGAGACCTCAGCCGCTTACCTGAGCCGCTCCCCACGATGTATACAGAGGTCCTCGGTGCGTCTAAATGGGTCTTGGACAAGGCGCTGGAGGATCTAAACGGGCGCGCGCTGGCCACGAGCTTCACGTGTACGGTGAAGAAGAACGAGTGGAAGGCGTTTTGGACGATCGTTGCTATCGTTGTGGGAAACACGCTTGGTGTGTTTGGGGCTATCTTGACTGCGATGCTTGCGGTGCGACAAGCTCCCTTTTGATCTGTCATTGTGCTTACGTAGAGGTCCTTACTAGGTCGGTTCGATCGTGGACGAGCGGATCAAAGTGAGGAACGAGAAGGAGGGAGGGCCTGCAGCGTTGCTTTTGCCTCTTAGGCAATGGTCAGGAGATTCAACAACCCCACAGAACTATCAGCTTGAGGTGGATGGAAAAACGATGTACGGAGAGGATAGGGAATTATGGGACGGTGACAAGCGATAGCGCCACGCCGTGCTGCATTGATGATGGGGATTTCTTACTGGGACTTTGCCTTCATGGGAATAGGCAATACTATAGATTATTAACGGCTGAGTATCATAAATGTATGACTGAACGGTATGTCTAAGGCTGGAGTCCATAGGGATAAAATCTGACGAATCGAGCTTGCAATCTCAACTGCGCCATCCGACGAATAGCATGTTAGTGGCAACAGGCACTTTGCCGGCCGGTTTCGAGCAACGGCCAAAAGACATCCGATCAGTGGCAGGACAAGTCACGTGAGTTCCCTTCCCCGTGGACGTCGCCCATCGAGTCGGTCGGCGCGATGGGGCGCCAGGCACACCGTTTCCTCGATCATCAATAAAACTTTTTTTGATTTTTCATTATGGATATTAGCATCCTTTTTTCAATGCCCTTTTTTGGATGGCTGCGCA
>KN880752.1:8068-24435 GCA_000934385.1 Cylindrobasidium torrendii FP15055 ss-10
CTCACAGGTGTTGTGACGCGGCACCAATATCCATATCCCGCAATGCCACCAATCAGACTTCGCACGGCCGACCCCCTTCTCGTCGTCTTGAGAGCCCGCACTCTGCTTTCTGAGCGTGGCTCCGCCGTGAAGGGCCCTGCATTGGAGGCACTCGCGTGCGCGACGGGGAATTATTTAGGCAGTGTATCGTTTGAACGACACCCTCCGGTTCCCATCCCTCCGTTGTTGGCAGTTCCTAGTGCTTGCCAGCAAAAACCAAGTGCGCTCATTTGCACGAAACGAAACATCAACCGCGCACGCGGGTCATTGACCACATCGGCAACTTCGAATGCGAAACCTCTGCTTTCGTCCAAGCGCCAGCGCTCAGCCTTACCTGCCGAGAGCCCTTCATCCAAGCGCTCTCGAAGAGTGCGGCCTTCCATCCCGGTCCGTCGAAATCCTCCTCGTGCTGCTAAGAGCAAGACTGTATGCCTTCCCCATGCACGCGGACCGCGATGACCTGGTACATGTATGATATCGAACATGCGTTTCTGGAGGTCTGACCTCTGGGTGGCGATGGCTCGCCCTCACACTACACTTGTGTGATGTGGCGGGTCATCGGTGGCAGCCACTATGCCAATGCGTTGGCGCTGGCAGGTTGTCCTACAGTTGAGTATACCTCCTGCCCTATACCCTGATAGAATTTCATGTACATGTACTATAGTATCTCAAATGCTCGCCAAGTTGACGCTTTGCGCTTTGTTGTTTAACGTTGCATTTCTTCACCGATTTACTCTTCCAGGCCCTTGTCAAGACAGCGAAGCTACAGCGAGTCAATCTGGTCAGTTGGTCGATGACATTAATACGTTTGCCCTCTACAGACTGTCAGTCTGGTCGGCTGAATGACAAGGTAGCGGCAGCACGATTCCGCCGATGTCAAATTCTCGAGGCTCGCTGAATTGTACAAACAAAACCTGGTCAAAACATTTCTGACCTAGATGTTGCAATTCTCTCTTTGGCGAACGGCAGATACACTCCTCCAAAGTATGTACATGGTACAGTGCCTCTTTACGCTGCACTAAGTTCTACGATATAGGCTAGCCCAAGCTTAGCAAATTCGAGCGAGTGCTCGAACGAGAACCCATTGACCTCCGTGGTGTCACCGGAGCTGTGGATGTTGGGGTTATCCGTGCCGAAGACAGTTTCGAAGGGGAATGCAGCGGGATAGCCCTCCCCGTCCCAGCTAGCATGGTCTGAGCACGCATACCCACACTGACTCTCGGTCCATCCAAATGACAGGTACTCGTCAACGAGCGCGCCAACGAATGCAGTCAAGTCTGTGTCTGTGTTGTCGGTAATCAGCGCGACGGTCTCGTTCGTGTTTGGCTTGAAGCTTTGAGAAGATTAGCCGACTGCTTGTGCAACGATTCGGGAAACGACATACTAGCCAGTCATATCGAGGTTAAGGACGGCCTGCACTTCGACGTTATCCGAGGCGTATTGGGCAGCGATATCCTGGGAACCGAGGAGTCCAGCCTCCTCTCCCGCATACCACATTAGCTCAACAGGCGTCGCTGGGGTGTAACCGCCTTCGACAAGGGCGCGGAAGATCTCGATGAGGTTGGTGCTGCCACTGCCGTTGTCGTCCTGGCCAGGCGCGCGTCCTGACTGAGGGTTTTGCAGGTTGATAGAATCCATGTGGGCGCCGATGATGGTGACAGGCCCATCTGAGCTGCCTGGGATATGGGCGATGATGGAGCTTTGGACGAATGAGTGGTTGAACTGCTTCGCGGTAGCCTCTGAGCCGCTGGCAATCTGAGCGACGCGTCAGTCGAGCCTTCGGGGTAGCGTGAAAGGGTGATACACACGTCGGAGAGGGTGTCCACTATCCATTTGGATGCCTCGGCGCCAGTGTCCGCTTTATAGTAGCGGTTGTTGAAGTCGCCGAGAGTAGCCAAGGTGCTCTTCAAGTTGTCGATGGATAGCGTCTCTAGGAGCGGGTTCACAGTGTCTTGCTTCGATGCACCGGTGGGGACTAGCGTAGTATTAGGATGGTCAATATCAATGCTTTACGCGACATACACGCTGCAGCCTTCTTCGCGGATGTCCTGCTCGGCCGTTCCTTCTGTGCAGTTTCGGTGATATCGAACTTGACTAGGGTAAGGATTGACTCAATGCAAGGCTAGAGGGTGGCACTCACGAAACGCGTGTGGTTACGCATATACTCGAGCTTTTCATCCTCAGAGACCCATATTTCTGCGCCGGGGGAGGTGCGAATGAGACGCAACCCGTCAGCCGCCTTCTCCTTGACCTCGGCAATGGAAGGTGCGGCATACGCAGCGGTCGCGGCAAGCACGCAGGCAGCAGTAGAGAACTTCATCGCGATACCAAATCACCGAGGAAGGAAAGGTCGGATGAGGATGCAGACGCGTATCCGTTTCCATTTTATACTCGACCGGAAGTCAAGAAGCACATATAAGTTGGGGAATACGGCGAAGCAAGCTGTGTATTGGCTTCTCTGGCTTGGCGACGATATTCCATGAGGAAGCTGTTGTTAGCACCTTGGTGGAGTGGAGACTAATCGCGTCGAGAGCCAGGATCAACGCACGGTACAGAAGGCGTGACCGTGGCACGCCATTTCTGTGCGCATGCCCCCGATAAGCAGGTGCATGGTCGTTGTATGTTCGTATGTGGGGCACCACATAGCTGCATGCTGAGTGTATACTCTGCCATTTGTCCGCAAGGAGTTCGGTTTCAGAGACGGACATTGGCAAAATGAAAAGAAGACGTCAAGATGATATCCGCACCTAGCAAATGACAAGTCGATAACTACTAGGGGCTATCAACTCGACCAAATTGGAG
This sequence comes from Cylindrobasidium torrendii FP15055 ss-10, assembly GCA_000934385.1. Lineage (NCBI taxonomy): Eukaryota > Fungi > Basidiomycota > Agaricomycetes > Agaricales > Physalacriaceae > Cylindrobasidium > Cylindrobasidium torrendii. The sequence continues at coordinate 10,910 of KN880752.1, forward strand.
CTTCAATATTCCATTATTCAAATGCTTGTAGCGATGTCCTTACAATATCACTTGCGAAGGTTAGCGCATGCTTGTGTCCGTAAGTATTCACTCTCCTCTCGAACAAACAGTATGTGAAGTACAACAATTCCCATTCAGGTCATCCCTACATACTACACTACAACTTCGTCCCATAATTTTGTTCATGATGTTAGCTCAACAATGAACGCAGCCCCGAGGGCCGAGAACTGGCGCGCATGGTTAATGGAGAAACCGTTGGTCGAGGTGGTGTCGCTCTGAGAGTGGATGTTAGGGTTGTGCTTCCCGTACACCTCTGAAGGGAACACGGTGGGGTATCCTTCGTCCGCCCAGCTAACGTGGTCAGAGCATCCATACCCACAGTCGCTGTCAACCCAGCCGATAGTGAGATACTCGCCGACCAAGAGTTTGACAAACTTGGTCAGGTCGGTGTTGGTGTCGCCAGTGAACAGCGCGATGACTTCGGTCGTTCCAGGCTTGGTGCTACGACGAACATTAACACTTGGAGGTGGTGAACGATGAGAGAATGAAACGCACTAGCCAGTCATGTCGAAGTTCATCACCGCCTGGACCTTGACACCGTTCGCGCTATACTGCGCTGCGATGTCCTGCGATCCAAGAAGTCCAAGTTCCTCGCCTGCGTACCACATGAACTCGACGGGCGTCTTGGGGACATACTTAGCCTCGACCAGGACGCGGAAGAGTTCGATGAGTGAAACCGAGCCACTGCCGTTGTCGTCCTGACCAGGCGCACGGGCGGTGGAAGCATCGCGAGTGTTGATGTTAATGGAGTCCAAGTGTCCACCGACGATAAGCACAGGTCCATCTGACTTTCCAGGAATACGCGCAATGACAGAGCTCTGCGCAAAGGAGTGGCTGAATTGCTTGACGGTGATGTTGGTGTAGGACGCTGCCTGCGTAATCTATGCGGAGAGCACTGGTTAGTGGGTGCCGCGCGACTTGAGGTGTCGTAGAGAAGACTAACGTTTTTGACGGTGTTAGCAATCCAGGCCGACGCCGCTACTCCGGTGCTCGACTTGTAGTATCGGTTGTTGAAATCACCAAGTGTTTTCAGGTTGGCTGACATTTTGTCGGTAGACAGAGTCTTGATGATGGGGTTCACCACTGCTTGTTGAGAGGCCGCCGACGGGACTGAAGACCAGATCAACACAGTATGCATAGGAATCAGAGTGAGCCTTACAGGCAGCTGCCGCCCTCGAAGCCGCCTTGAGCGCAGGGCGTTCAATTTGGGATGATTCGGTCACATCAATCTTTGAGCGAAGGCGTCAGCCATGGTACACCCCAAGCATCCCTATGCAGGACTCACGAAGCGTGTGTGGTTACGAAGAAACTCGAAAACCTCCGCCTCAGTCGCCCAAACCTCTGAGTCCGGAGAGGTACGGAGGAGTCGAAGACCTTCAGCGGCCTTCTCCTTGATGTCCGCGATGGAATACGCGGCTTGGGCGATGGCCGCGAGAGAGCTGACAATGGCGAAGAGCTTCATGTGTGACAACCGCTACAAATCAAGCTGCACCTTCGTTTGCCTTGCCAGCCTTATATATGTCGGACCGTCTCCTCTGCGAGCACATGGCTGCATGGCGAGAGCATGGAAATGGCGGAGATCGCCCTGTGCACACAGCCAAACATTTGCTTAGCAGTTCCCGTTGGACTTGTGCTACGCGCGCGGTGACCGTATTCAGCCCTCCTGAGGCTGGCACTTAACCAACATCCGCCAGTGATTCCTGGATAGTGCGACGAGATAGACCTCGACCATATGGCTCGGTGGCGTGCTTTGTAGTCGTAGAATCCTTGGGACGTCGTCCAAGGGGAACGTATACCGGAAGGATCTCTAGCATCATGAGGAGATAACGCTATGAAATGCGGTTCTTCGAAAGAAGCAAGCCCAAAAGGAAGAAGGAACATAATGTGCACATACTCGTACATGTGCGTCGACAATGCGTGGTGAGTGCCATAGCCATGAATGGTAATAACATTCGCAATTGAGGCATTGTTGTTAGCATTTTGTCGTCGAATTATCAGGGCGATGATTGGAAAATGCGAGGTCGTCGGCGTAACTTCAATCTCAGACTCGAAATCCGCCTTTCTTACCTCCATCCAAGACAGAGCTACTAGCCGCGCCAGATAAAACCGCGCTGATGATGAATGACCAGAGTATTTTGACCTGGACCATACAGCGATGCACCAGACTGTTGCGTATTCATCCTCAGCCTTCTGCCATTCTCGCCAGCTGCAGTGCAGCTGCAGACTCGGCCGGCAGTGTAGCCTGCTATTGTGTCAGTGAGCAAGATACAAGTAGGATGGGCTGCACAGAGGCCAAGTTATCACCGGCAAGGAATGCTAGGGACAATGATGGCGGTAATGGACGTTCTGTTCGAATATGAAGACCGAGAACGCATAGTTCAACGTTCAGACGTGGTCTCATGGGTGGCCACGTCTTCAACAATGGAAGTGCTGATATATCCTATTGTCCGGAGCCTGCTCTTAGTCTCGGGTCGCTAAGTAGGTCGTGGTGCAAGGGTGCGTTGGCCTCAATAGGCAAGTACCTCAGGTGTGGCGAGAACTATACAGTCAGTTCGGCAAATGCCGACGCGCTTCCAGCACTCATCAACGCGTAAGTTAAAGCTCGAGTAGTTGAGTTGCCTACTGGTTGCCTATAAGTTATTTGTTTTTCTCTTGTGCGATCAATGCCTGAAACATTTATCCCGGACTCGAGGTGCACAATGAGAAGGGTAACTCAGCTTCAAGTCATTAGACTTGAACGTAGAACGTTGAACATTGACCGAGTGTTGACCGCTTGTCTTTGGCACTATCTCGTACCGGTAGACCAATCCGCTTCATGTTATGCAGCGTCTACCTATAAAACGATGCACTATAAATTCCCAAACTCCAAGTTCGCTGTCTAGGAAATGGGACGAAACCTTGGCACGTCCATACCTCTCTAAACTTAGCTACCCATACCCGTTCTCTCTGCACACTATGCGGGGTTTGACACGTCTAATGCATAGTCGAAGTCTTCCTTCGACATACTATCCTGGCCCCGGATATGAAACAGTGGCCAGAAATGAAACACTGGCAATCGATGCCCTCTCGCGCCCGTTTCTTTTGCTCAAAAGCCATGAGATAATAGATTTTAGGTCTCCTGGTATGGCTAAACACATTGGTGGCATGTTATGTTGAATATTACGTGCCTTTGGACATCAAAAAATCCATTCGGTGGCAAAATCGAGTAGATCCCGGTATATTGGGATTGTTATGCATAAGAGGGCTGATTCTTTGCTACTATATGAGCTGAATACTCCTTTACTTGTATTAAAACCATTTATCTGGGCAGAAAAGTCAATGAGGACAGTAGCCTCGACATCGATTGTGTGCCCCGCCAGCCTTCTGATGATCCTTTGATCGGCATCTCGGCATGCTTTTGGGCTCTTCGCTGGAGCCTGGCGGGGGAGCGTCATGGCATTGATGGCATAGATCAATGCCATCACAGGCGCCACTGTTTCATTGCCCCGCCATTTTTGTATCTTCCCTCTGGGTAGCGAAATAAATGCAGAAAAAATTACAGTGTCCTGAGAGCCATTGTAACATAAATGTCCCGGGATATCGAGGGTTCACACGGTATCGCTGAGGTGTTGTGGCCGGATCGAGCTGGCTGTTTCATATCCGGGGCCAGGATAGTAACTCCTGCTCGGCAGAATGGGCCACGACTCTGCGAGGCCACAGCCATTCCACCCAAAAATAGCATGGCTATCTTCAGAACAATGAAAAATCGCCTTAATCTTGCCCGATGCGGACCGATGATCGACCGACAACTTTGCGGGTGCCACTCGTTTGTGCAGACCTATTCATATTCGGGCCATCGAAAGAGTTATTAAATCTCAAGAATAAGAGCTCCTTCGATTTCATGCACATGTACTACTTATCCCACTTACCGTGTATTTGATAGCTCTTCTTGCCTAATCAGCAACCTGATTCTCTCCCAAGTCAGAACGCCGTCGAGGACTCGAAAAGATAGTTAGACGCATTCGAGTCAAATAAACTATTTATCCAACAAACAGTCCCGAGTACGGACCGTCTATACCCTTCGAACCCCCGTCGGCCCGTTTTTGCTTGTCTACATGAGTCGAACGTGATTTCACTCCACACTTCGCAGGTCCCAAACTCCATGAAATAATGATACCACAACCTCTATACCAAAGAACAAGAAAGAAAACGCATACTTATAGGATACATAACCTACTGTCCAAGATCGTAAACTGTACTTAGCTTACCTTTATGTTATTATACTATACTATACGTATAATATAGAACCAGAAACGGAATAATGAACGTGATGCATGGGATGAAAATGCATATGCTGATCCTCGGTGTATGCGTATATGTAACTAGAGCGAACGATAGCTATACGAAAACAACGTTCTAACGAAACGCTGGCCTCAATCATCTTCTTCCTCGTTCTCGGATGGACACACCGAATTCGACGGCGTCAGAGGAGGTGTGGGAAGGCCGTGCGTCGGCCGACGACCGCTGCTTTCCTTCCCCGTAACCTTTCCCGGCTGCGCTAGCTCTGGGCGTGGGGCAAAAGGAAACAGCGAACGCGTAGGAGCAGATTGCACTGGAGGAGCAACCTGCTTCCTGCGAGCTTGGAATGACGAAGCAATGAACAAGGGATCTATCGGCGCCGGCTCAGCGGCCAGCGTTGATGGCGCCATCGGAGGAGTTGGTAGATGTGATGGGGCAGATTCCTTGTTCTCCTGCTCCTCGTCCTCATCCAAATCAATCTCGACGCCGTTGATCCACATAACATTGCGCTCCTTTTTTGGTGGAGGCGAGGGACATCTTGGTGACGGCGGCGTCGACTCCTGGGCGCAAGGCTCCTCATCATCCAAGCTGACCTCTTCACCATTGATCCACATCACGTTCCGTGGTTTCGGTGATTTTGGTGCAGAACATGATTCGGGTATAGGAGCTGATGGCGATGGGCTGTCCATGAGCGGCAGAGGTGCCAGATTGAAGCGAGGCAATCGGACAGGTGTGTTGGGAGTTTGTTGACTTGGTCGCGGTGGGGGAGGAAAAACAGGTTGGAAGAGGGCCGACGAATGCGGAGGTGATGACGGCGAACTGGACGCGAGGGAGCCTCCAGCCCGATCCGTCTTGGCACACATCATGCGCTCGGTCGAGGAGGATAATGTGCGGGGGGTGTTGACTTCTTGACTGACGGCAGGGGCACTGGAGGTATCGACGAGCGGGAGCAGGCCAATGGGCACCTTGCGTAGGTACGTTGATGCTGGACGACCTGTAATGACATCGTCGGGCTGATCTGCCAAGGGAAGTTGTCTAAGGTACAGTGAGCACACGACTATCTGGGGTTATACCAGAGACCGGACGGACCTTTGAATGGCCTTCAGTTCTAGCAAGTCTTGATAACTGAGCGGTGTTCGTGCCGGCTCGGTGGCCGACCTGTCGTAGTTGGGGATCCTGAAGACGTCCTTCGGGCAAGTATCGTTGAAGACAACGGTCTTCAGGCGCTCGCTATCATCGTGTGGATGCGACAACTGAGAGTATGATGGATGCCTGGGGTGCATGTGCAGAAACGGGAACGTCGGGCAGTTTTCGCGCGACGACGATTCCGAGGGAGTGTTGTTTGGCGTCCTGGTCTTCAGGCAGGGCTTGGTTCTGCATGGCCGCTGGGACGAGCTTGGGAGAGGCGGGGGAGCGTACTCGTCTTCCGATTCCGACGAGTAGTAGCTATCATTGGGGGCGCTGCCAATGGACGGATGGAACGGGCCGTTGTCGTCCGAGTGAAGGCGAATGGTCGAGTATGGTGGTGAACGATCCATGATGGTGTATGAAGGATAGGGTGGGTGAGAAAGTAGTTTGTGGGGTCTGTACACCATGTTATAAGCAAAGAACGCGGAAATACCGCAGAAAACATACGTACAGATTTAATCTCTGGCGGAGTCCTGGAAAAGCGCGTGATGATAGGTTGTGGGACTTGTGACGTATCGAGTTAGGTCCGCTTGGAAGTGGCCGCAAGGCAGGTCGGCCGAAACGTCGCGATGTTGTCAATAGTGCGCCTTGCTGGTCGTGTGCCGACAATGTAGCGTGTGAAGGGCCGTAATTGGGGGATGGTCCGGGGGGGATATCGGTGGTCGTGTGCGTGCGTTTGAAGAGGCTATAACGGTCGGAACCAATGAGACGAAACCAATCAGATCTCAGTCACATAACCAGTTAGATGGGGTACACTCACAGATGGGGACGCTGGTCCCTGTTCAAAGGCTGCTCAACAAAGTATTCTCCCTGCTCGAGAGTGGTCTGGTCAAAACTGTTCGCGCATGAGCGGGGCGGTTTTCGCGGGGAACAAACGGACACACACTGCTTTGTTTAAGAGGCTATAAAATGGACGCCTGGGTCTCGTCTGGCCAATCGCGTCAGAGGGGCTGCGATGTGCGCCACGCAAATATTCGAGCCGGACGACGAGCGGGATAAGACAGCGTGGGCGACGGCGATGGTGGTGGAGAGTCAAGAAAGACTTCGGCGGGTAAGATCACTCGCCGCCTATGCGACCGGGAAGACTCGGAGTTTCGGACCACCCCCGCCCCTGTGATGTCACCTGCGCCACAGTACGCCCGTCTTCCTCGCCTTCGCGTCCTACCGCATGGCGTGGTGCTTATCCTCAAGAATATACAAGCGAGCTACGCTGATCCCTCCGAGGATTCCCAACGCCTCTTCTAGTCCAGCACAAAAATCTCACATCTATTGCTGGATGTCCCGGGCCAATCACACGCATCCTGGCCAATAAACGGCGCTCCGTAGTTCTACGGCCAGGCTGCATCGCCACCCGAAGCGCCCCGACCGTGTTGCCACCGTATTTGGAAGGCCAGGCACAGCCTGGATTGATAAGATCCCGTGCAACCTTCCATTTAGGGCAGGCTGTTTCCATTGTTCGTGCCAACCAGCATATGGTGCGATTTGTCAGATGTAGTGAGCACGGAGGACCGCCGCCTCCGCGCACACCGCTACTACCGGGCTACTACTCCATTCTTCGATAATTCTTCCTGATTGTTTACCTCAGGTCAAATCCGGACCGCTAACGCTCCTCACCGTACGCTATGATGCGGGGATGGGGTTTTGGCCCTCATCATCTAGAGAACCTCTTCGTGACTGTGGGTCCTGCTCCGTTCACATGATGGCCTTCGTCTTGTACATGACGAGGTCCACAAACAGCCTCCGATTTCCCCTTTACTGTCGGGCGTAACACTGGTCGACAAACGAGGCCTTTGCGTGCATAAAAGCGTGGCTCGTACGGCTTTGATTCATCTTATCACAAACACTTCTGCTTGGCAAACGGAATTTACGTGCTTTCAATCCTGCCGCGAGAAGAGCACGCACGTCTTCGATGAAGATTACGGATGCCGCCACAATATTACTAGCCTTGCAGGTTAGAGCACTGCCGTTTGTGGTAGAGGGAATTCAGCTCTAGGGATACATCGTCATACAGGACAACATTCTGCAGTATCATCGTGAGATGAAGGCTTCATTAACCCCGGGGCAATTACGGGACGAGGATGATGATACTTGTTAGCACACCCAGATGGCTTACTTGGGACGGCATGCTCGGGGTGCTGTAGGCACGTCGTGTGTCGCATTGGGTCAAGCTTAGAAGCTGTCTGCTATCCCACAAACTCCAACGCACCACCCACAAAAATCTGATAGAATACTGTTGTTGGATCACGGGTGTGCTTCATTGCCGTTGAGAGCGTTCTGCCAGCTGACCGCAGCGGTTGTCCGCGGAGCCTGGGCATACTATCCTTTGCATCCATGGTATTCGAACTCGGCTGGTCACTGTTCTGGTGTCAAATGCATTTGGGTGACTCCGGACTGGGGCATGATCATAACATCGCAAGGCGTCCAAACGCGATGCCATTGTATCTGGGGCGTACCCTGGCTTACTGTACTATGTTCATGAATTTCACCGCGTGCAATGATAGCCAAGAAATGTCAGATGAACGTTAACCCCCAAATGGCTTTGGACCGAATTCCTCGCCGGTGTGAGTGATTTGACTGAATATCGGAGACGGTAGACCTGGTCAGTCGTCCAAATGTCACCAGCTGAGTTTGCATGGCTGCAGGGCTTGCGCGCTGCCGTTCTACGACGGGCCAAGTCACTGGTATGGAGAAGAGAGCCTCTTGCATGCCTAGGCCCGCATCGCACTTGTATATTCCGACGAGTCAACTTCGGGTTCTGGTCCCCATTTCACAGACAAGTTCATCGTGTGCCAGCGTCAAGACAGCGCTAACAAACTCAAATAGTATCTCAATTTGAGTTTTTAAGTATGAAGACTGCTTATCGTTGACGTTGAGTACCCTACTGAGTCTCTTGACAATGCTGCATGCCACACACCATTGGCATTAGTATTACTTACTATGCATATCAAAATTTGGACCTATTGTAAGTGCTCTCTGGGTCTCATTCGCCCAGTTGCTTCGAGGGACACCTAACCAATGCTGCACCTTTGCATCTAATAATGAGCCCCATTTTAGGCATCTTTATGTCTATCAACGAGCCACAATTGCATGGTTCTGTTCAGGTTCTGTTCCCAGTTGGTGGTTGTTGGTAGCAACCGCGATTGGTGACGATCAGCTTTTATTTACGCCACGCTGACGTAAGTCAACGTTTGTCTCCGTCCCTCTATCATTGTCAAGTCGCGCGCTCCCTTGGTCGCCGTCCTGTCACGATGCCCATAAAACACTTTGACAGTGAGCCAAGCTTTGAGTCCACTATGATTTGCGCAGTATAACACGCGTTATAGACTATCTTAACGAGCGCAAGCATCTGCAGACGCTGCCGTTGTCGACGTTGTCCGACACGCGCCTGGGCATCGATGCCGCCCATTATCTGAACGCGTTGATGGAATCTCCGCCGTCGCGCGAGCCGCTGCTGGCTGCAACCGGCGGACTACCCCTTGGCTTAACCCAGCGCCTGGAAAGCGATCTGCGCGTACTCGAGAAGCTTCACATCAAGCCCGTCTTTGTCTTCCCCGGCATTCCACCAACCCGAAAATTCAAGGCGCCCCAGTTCCACCAGGAGTATGCTCAGGCGTGTGCGGATAGGCAGGCGGCTTGGGATCAGTACGAGCACGGCCATGAGGAAGAGGCTACACGACTTTTCGCGGGGAAGGCAGAAATCAAACATCACGATTTATGGAGGATGATCCTACGCGTATTCCGGCACAGGAATGTCGAGTTTCTGGTTGCACCGTATCTTGCTGCTCCCCAAGTGCGTCGGTAGAGAATACTAGGCGTGTTCTGTGCTAACTTAGACGCCTAGCTTATTTACCTCCAACGCCAGCAGAAATCGTATGTGCACTCCGTGTACGGTCCCACCGAGATCCTTCTCTATCCTGGCGCCGGACGGAATGTGGAAAAGCTCATCACATCCATCGACCTCCTTTCGTCCACTCCAACCTTCACGTATATCATCAAGCACCAGATCTTGCATGACCTCGGCGTCGATGACAACCTATTCATGGATATCGGTGTTCTGCTTGGATACGACCAGACCACGCCCTCCTTTCCTCCCACCGCCCACGAGCAGGGTCTCAAGGCTACCGTTGACATGGTCAAGTACTACAAGTCTGGCCATAGCACCATTCTCGCATTCGGCGACCATCAAGTCACGAAGTCGATGCAGTTCCACGACAACTTTGCCCGCGTTCGTTCGGTCATTCGTTTCGCCCTCATTCTTGCCAGCGACGGGATTGTCACGCCGCTGCCCCTCGCCCTCCCTGGAGCTCCGGCCAGCGGCCCTCATTCCATCACCGCCGCAGATATTCCAGCCGACCTCTCTGAACTTTTCTCGAACCGCTTTCCCGACGAGGTATATTACTATCTCTCACGCGGTCTCATGGGTCCTCAAGCACTATCATGGCTCGCGTCGGGCCAAATCACGGAGGTGCCACCATTGGACAACGGGGAGACTACCGAATACAAGCGTTTCGTGAAGGAGGTCATCACGGAGGGTCAGACTGGTCCTCGGGCCACAGCACTGGCGCTTATTAGCAGTGTTACGCATCATTTCTGGGGCAAGCGTGTAGTACAAGGGCATTTCTGGTTCGACCAAGAGAACCATGGACACAAAAACAACAAACCAATTATGCACCACTCAACCGCGACTTCGCAGCTGGCCGAACGGGTTGGAGGATGGAATGTCAATTATGTGATCATTGAGGAGGAATTGAGGCGACAGAATGTGAGGATCTTTTCTGTATTGTTTCCTAGCTGACATATTCCTCAGTCATCGACGATCGACTTCGCGTTGTGTCTTGGGGCGACCGCGACTGACCGCCTGGCAGGGCGTACCCGTGGTGCCAAGGGCCAGAATAACCCTACTGGCCAGCTGGAGAAGAAGGACGAGGTTGTTGCAAATGTTATCTGGCGTTTCCTCGAGCTTCGTGGTTTCCTCATGAACCAACATACGCATACTGGATTGGCGCGGGCCATGCACACCGCTATCAAGCAGTCGCGTGTTAACGACAAGTTCCAGGATTCGCTCTACCTGTTCCTCGAGATGGTGCGCGCCGGCGTCATGCACGGAAACCTCTGGAGTCAGCGGGCGTTCAGTGGTGGGCCGAGCTTTGGTGGTGATGATGAGAAGATGTGCATGCTTCTCGTGATGCGTGTGCTGAGCATCGTCCCGTTGAACTTCAAGGTCAGTTGATTATCTCTTATGCTACTTTGAGTATTCAAGCTCCGTAGCCACAATCCTGGAGCGCACCACTATCCCGCGAACTGCTTGTGTTTAACTCGTTCGTACGGTCCTTGACTCGGGCACTGCGTACGCTGATTGAAACGACGGCGCTGAATATGCTCCTGCGCGACGACTGCCGGCGGGCACGAGATGACTTTTTGGACATTGCGCTCTCGCTGCCATTCCAGGGTGAAGTCAACACTGGCTTTGGCGTGTTGGCCAAAGTATATCTTGACGCGTTGACGACATTGAACGGTGGTCTGCGGGTGATGGATGCGAATGCCGAGGGTGTTAGGGAGTCCAAGGACGTCGCGCTGGAAATCTGTGAGGAAACCCTTGGTGGCGGTGTAACGAATGGTGGAATGGGTTCTGGCCGGGGTGTGCGTGGGGAGGTTGAGAGAGGGTTCAGGTTCTGGGACATCTGTGTTGTAGCGATGCGGGTCCTACATGCGGAGGGTGCGGTGATGAAGGAGCTAGTTGACCAGTTCGAGGCGGCGGAGGCATGGCTGGCGCCGATGCGCCCGTGAACACCCACCGGACATTAGTGCTGCGTGAGGCAAAAATTCTGGAAGTGACTGCTCTCCGTTCTTGTTTTCCTGGCTCGAGTCTTACTTACCCTCTCATCCTTCAAAACTGTTGTTTTTTGTATGTACGGCTCCGGTTATGTTGTTTTTAACTCAACTCAAGGATTTGCACATCAATGCATCATGGATGGTAGGACGGTTTTGGTCTGGAAAGACGGCCACCATGAACTTGTGCACTCCTTGCGAACCCGTGGAACTTGTGGCGGGCCGTGGGCTCCCAACGCCAGACGCCATTGAGCCATTCATTCGGGGAGGAGCACAACGAACTTATTCCAACGTGTGTCATCGACGAAAAAAGGGCTTGCAGCAAAACGACTACACAAAAGCTACGGAAACGATAACACGGAAAGCAATATGAGTATGAAGACAAAGCGTTGAAAGATGTATTCAAATCGAATTCGACGGATTCTCCAGCATTGGGTATACTGTTTTATTACGACCATACGGCCGGTATTCGGCGCTTACCACCACGGGAAAGCCGACAGGGAGACAGTGGGCGGAGTCGCTAGTCACTCTGAACCGTCATTGCGTGATGGAGCGCAAAGGCTACCGCGAGATGCGCTCCGTTTGTTGCACAGCGCATTGCACCAGGAGATCTGGAGTCCAGACTATGGGGCTCTACGCCGGCGTGCATAAGGTGCCATAGCTTCTCTAGCCTTGGTCTTGGCGGCTCTAGAAGGATTTCGGCGAGGTGGGAAAGGAGGTGTTGCGCAAGAGCGTTTGGGTGGAGGACATGGATCCGACGGAGCTGTATCCCGTAGTCGTTTGCGCGAAGGTAGAAGCGCAGGATTTCTTGACTTTGTTGCCGGTGCAGGGCGATTGGCGCAAGGTAGGGGGAGACGTATGATGGGTGGCTTGGGTGCGGGAGGCCGACCAGAGGATGTGAACCACTCATGCGGCGAGTTGATAGCGAGTTGGGCATGCGTCCTAGCAAAATGTCGAATAGTGCCAAATGCTAGATTTAACATCGATAGTTGCCTAGAAGCCCTCACAGCAATGAAGGCGGGATCAGCAGAGCGCAGCCGGATGCTGGGGGAAGCGGGATAAGGGTGCTCGTGCTTGGTTACCGTGCCCGTAACAGGATGGCGAAGGAAAATTGGGCATGATGATTCTCTGACATCCATAAGTGTGAACTCCAGTCCACCAGTTTCTGTCTGCATCGCTTGTCAAACTATGGAATGATACGAGAATGCAAACAAACCTTGACGCGCGCGCGGTCCTTGGGTTGATGGGGTTGGTTTTGAAGGTAGACCTCGCGAAGAGATTGAATGAAATCATCGGGGGGGATGAATGTGTAATCTTTCTGCAAGATTCCAGGAGCAAAATCAGGCTGCACTGAGCGGGGTCAAACTTTGTTGTGAGGGGCTACGTAGTGGACGCACGATAGAGATAATTTCCGGGACCCATGACCGCATCCGTTATGTCTTCCTCACTCATTCCAGTCGCTATTGCATGTGTCCGCAGCTGTATTCGGAATGCTGTCAACACGAGAATGGGTTCATTTGCTTTGTTACACACCGAGGGATCCATATGCTGTGTGTAAATCGGATATCCAAACGGTTCTTGAAATACGCCAGTGAATGAGATGCAATCCTCTGTATACGGCGTTGGCATGGTCGATAGATGCTGGCGAGATACGTGGTAAAGTCGAGTTGGTAGCGTGAAGAAGACCAAGGCGCGATGCGTCATCGGAGTCAGTGCGGCAATCAACGGCAATCACAGATTCACGTGAGCAGACACCTCCAGTCCGCTCACGTGAACGGACACTATATCACACCGTTAGCGTGGCTGCAACCTCGTGTCCGCTCTTACTCTTTACCACCATCACCACAGGTCCTCCTTTTTCGCCATGGGTTTATGGGAGCATCGCGCTATCCGCAAGCGGATGGAACACCTCGCTCAACAGCGTGCTAGAAGGCCTGGCACGGCTGCCGAAAAGGCCGCTGCGACAGAGCTTATGGGCGTTCGAGTCACGAGGAACGACCCAATCAAGCCTCCTTTATTCAGAGAAGCCTGCTACAAGAGCCAGATTATCACCCCGCAAAGACCGAAGGACACCGGCGAGAAGAGAATGACAGGGGATGCAGTAAAACGGGCAGTGCTAGAAATGTCACTGTGGGATGATATTTTCTGCGCAATCACGTTCGAGCGTCTAC
>KN880753.1:0-24146 GCA_000934385.1 Cylindrobasidium torrendii FP15055 ss-10
ACAAGCGCAAATGCGTATCGACTGAATCTTGCCATGATCGGTAGGTCATCAAGGCATCAAACACGCGCCAAAATGTTGTTTTGTTGCCCACCCAAAATTCAGCTCTCGAATTTGCTTATAAATAAATGCTCAATTTATTATATGTTATACAGAATGAATGCCTGATGCCTGTCTCCAAGCGTCTCTGGTAACGAGTTCATGCTTAGGATTGTATGGGTGGCCAAAGTTGTTTGTTTTGTTTCCCGATGTTTGATAGTAAATAACGCTCTGATTTTGGGGCGGATGAAAGTTCCGTCCAATAGCATACCACGCATAATTATGGCTCTGACATTTGGCGTGGGATGGATTCTGAGAGATCATATACATACATATCTTGCAGTTGGTGTGCCATCATCTAGTACATCTATACCGGAACTAAGCTCGTCTCTCTAAGCTCCACAAATAGGCCGCGCCCGACACCACAAGTTGGTTTTCCAAAATCGGTCTGGCACTGTCGCATCGCTGCGTGATGGGGCGCGGTATTTCCCGCGGGTCATTGTTCTCGATCGTGCTTACAACATCATGTAGTAGGGTTGTAGTAGGGCATGGACACGCTCGAGACACTGCCCATCAAAAAATTATCCAGTAACATTACAGTAGAAAAGTTCTTGAGGGAATCTTCGGCTAATTTGCGTACATGTCAGTTCTTGATGATTACATTCAAAAACCTAGCCGATAGCATGCAGGTATCCTGACGATGTGTGAACTTTACCAGATGGTTATAACTCAGTAAAATGAACTTCAATTTGATCTGAAATTTGGGAGCGCTCATGAAGGTGAACCGTATTGGGATCACGAAAAAAATGGACGAAAAAATTGTGGCGTGGCTGATTAAACATAAACAGAACAACATACGGGGAGGCAAATTTGGCAGTGTGATTATAATACAAAAATTTGTAGCATGCACAGCAACATATTCTATCATGATAGTTGTTCATACTTGTCACTGCATTGAGGCTGCCCTGCGGACATTTATAGGTGATGGGATAGGATAGAAGAGGATATGTCACGACGGGGTACATCCGCCCTCTTACACACGGAAGTGCGCTGACGGGCCCGTGCATCGGCGCCCAGTTGGCGCACGGACGTCTTGATAGGTTCAAACAGTATCACACAATGGAAGATTTTTGTACAAACAAACTCCTTCTAACAACTATCTTACGCGATATCCTAAGTCTACAACCTGAAAGATGTGAATGGCCACATCGAGAGATAGTAGTCTACAACGATACTACAACAATTAAATCTTGAAACTCGCTGAGACGCTGCAATAGAGGGGTGTTCTGCAGATCCTCTGGGATGTATGAAATCTCAGGGACCTTTGGCGGGGGGCGGCCCTGACTAAAATCGAGATAGACACACTCCAGAGTCCTCTTCTTTTCCCCCAGAAAAGCGGCGACAAGCGCTTGAAAACTATCCGCCACTGCGATAGACTGGCAGAGCTCGGATTTTTGTGGAGTCCTTGACCATTCTGAAAGCCAGATGGTCTTGAGATGTAGGCTTGGGGCCAGAGAAACAAGCTTGTTGAGGGCAAGGGGTAGCGAGGCTGTTCTCAATCTGAGGCAGACGACCTCGAGAGAAGGGAGAGACGTCATCGGATCCAAGGAGCTGATAAGACTTTCCTCTGTAAAAATCTCCTCTGTAAAGTCGCCCGAATCCACGAAACGAAGGGTGCGGAGGGCGCGTAGTGGCCCCGATACTTCCAGAAGCAAGTTCAATGTGTATCCGTCCCACAGTGACATGGTGAGCTCTACGAGATTCGGAACATGAAGGCGGGTTAGAACAATAGATGACTCTGGATGGATGGCATTCAGAGTCTCCAAAAATGGTAGCAACACGAGCGGAAACTCGTATGCCTCCTCCACAGATATATTTTGACACCAGCGGCCCAAAGTCAAGGACTTTAGGCGGACACAGGATTGCAGTACATTCAAAAATGTTTTGAAGTACATTGGCACATCCAGACGGAGCACTACAAGCTTCCCCCACAGGAAATCCAAGCCAGCAACATCACGAGGGAGCACTTGGCGCTCGGGTGTGGGTAGTTCTAAAGCAGTCACGTGTAGCTCCTCCAAGCTAGGACAGTCGGAGAAAGGTCTCAGATACGCCGCCAAGTCAAAGATTTTTCCTCTACGAGTAAGAATGTCGATTTTGAGGCATCGCAACTGTGGCATCGGCCATGGAAAGCCAAAACCTCCAAGGAATTTCTCTCCCTCATCATTGCCCCAAATCATTAGTGTCTTCAACCTGTCGACACTTGTATTCAGCGCTGCTATTGCATGCGTTGAGAGAGGGCATTCTCGCTGGCTAAGATGAATGGAGATCGGCAAGGTACCGCTTCGAGATAGTGTTGTTTCTAGCGCCAGACCGGTGGACTGCATGCCGCAGGAAGCTGAGGGTATGTTGATATTATTCCAGAATGTAGGTGTGCCAAGAACGAGAGACCTCCAACGGCGGCATACGGTCGCAATCGACCATGGCGTTTTCTTGTTGCCAATACTGACCCAGTTGTTGCGCTCGTCGAAAAGGGTCCGGAATATCTCGAGGAGGACGTCGTTGGGAATATTATCCATGATTTCAGCAGCGGTGGTGTCGGCTTGATAGAAGAGGATGATCGAGTTTGGGCCTTGGCGAGCTACAGAGCCATTTATACGCCGTCGGGAGTCGAACGGACAGCTGACACATGCCATCCCATGATGATCTTTGTTGTCAAAATTGAATCGACAATCTTGACAAAAGGACACAACAATTGCTACGTGAGGCTCCAATTGCCTGCTTACCCCATAAGCCCAAGTATCGACAATGTACATCGTGAACAACAAAGTCCAACGGACGTCCGGGAGATCGAGAGATAGGTCCGGGAGATCGGTCTGCTCAGAGCAAAAGAGGAACTAACAACTACTTACCTAGCTCTGCTCATCTTTTTTGAGATTTCCTGAGTGAATCATGCTCCAGCACTTGATATCGAGGTATGCCATCCGCTCCATACAATGAACTATGGACCGCCGCGAATGCGGCTCACGATGCAGTCATACTATGTCTTGAACATAACCAGGGATTGAATGCGCTTCAACCATTTATCAAAGCAATCAAAGAATTTGATTTATATACAGGCGATGAACTGTGTGTAAGCAGCAGTATGATTATTCGTTCTCTCACGAAGTGACAAAATGTACTGTGCATCAGACATGGATGCGAGGGCCTCTGGATGGTCCCAACCTTTGTCCATAAGAGAGTATACTTCAAGGGTACTTACCCTACACCAACTGAATAACATGCTCGTTCACAAGATGTTCTACAACGTGAAATGGCACAAGCGACAACTGATCTTTCCGGAATGACATTTGGCGGCCTCTATGGAACGTCAGTCAGCCCAAAGCTATCGCGAAGGAGAATAGCTCACTCAGGCAGCAGCACCGGCGGACAGTCCTTGAGTGCGAATGCGAACACAGCGCGGTTGCGGTCAGGCTTCGTTGCTATAATGGGAAGAGTCAGCATTCAATACCCCTGCTTTGTGAGTAGAGCGCACCCATCTCAGGCTCGAACGCATGGGTGTCGTCGATATGTCTCTGATCCTCAGGCAACGACTGCAACACTGTCGACATGAAATGCTGGTCCGTGTTCTTTGCCAATCTGGACACCATCATGAGAAATTGGATGGTCATCTATGGAGGCGACGACCCACTCGATGGCAAACTTCCTCTCTGCAGTGGTGAGCAAACTTTGAGTGTCCTCATCAATCGCAATGAACCTGGCGAACTTTTCGATCTACTGGGCGCCCATCAATCACTTTTACGTCTAGTGAGGGAGCGTTGGAGGATAGGGTAGATAGTCCCTCACCTTGAATAGTCGCGTTCGAATGTAGGATCGCACGACGAACTTGACGCGTTCTACTTCGGTTTGGACAAGCATGATTCGAATGTGTTCCTCCTCAGACGATGATGGGTCTCCTCGAAGTGCTTGTACTGTATCTGTCTGCAAAGGTTGTCGATATATGCATACGGGGCAAGAATGATGGGGTAGCGATGTGAATTTTGACAGGTTCCTAAAGAGTAGCATGCGATAGAGCAACAACGCACCTGTCGTCGAATACGATCCAACAGCCTTCCCAAGAGTTTATCTTCCGACGGCAGCAGCGCAGGCGCGTGCCTTTCATTCATCCAATGCCGCATTAGCATATCTAAATCAGATTCCACGCGTGGTTCGTCGAAAAGCGCGTCGATGTCCATGTCCATACGCGGTGGCGAGGATGCTCGCAGCGTGCTGGACGCCCGATTTCCGGTCGAAGATCTTGGTCCAGAGGAGGATGCATGCCGCGTGCTACTGCTTCCAAATCCGTCGGCTTCATACTCGGTCTCCCAGTCCATAGTATATGCAAAGTGAAAGTAGGAGGCAAGATTCAGATCGCGTCACGATCGAGAGACTCGGCAGCCATCCCGGCGATCAGATGCGTGTTAACTGGTTCGAACCTCATCTGGTGCGCACAAGGTGTACAAGAAGAAGAACGCTTCAATATCAGTCAAATTTACTTCCCGAAAAACAATCATACGCCCATGTTGTGCAGCTTGACTACCCTTAGACCCCATAATGCACGAATGGAACCCACTCCGCAAAGTTATCCTCGCCCACTTTCTTCTTAATATCCTCCACAGCAACATGCAATGCATACGACACCTGCATTCCTCTTCCAGCCTCCCTCTCATTCAACAGCGTCTTGTAAAACACCTCAGCCACGCCTGGCGCAACACCATCCCCGATGGACCACATCGTAGCAACAACACTTTGGTAACCAGCAGAAAGCATCCCAGCTGCAAGATGAACGGCCTCGTCCGGTACGCGTACGTCCCCCGTCGCCGTCTCGCATGCAGACAAAAATGCTAGCTCCCTTTGAACGCCATTCATCGTGGTATGGCTTGGCGTGGTAAATTCTCTGAGCTTCAGATCTCTGTCATACAGCATGAAAGCGCTCTGTGCGGGGTCGATGGTATCCTGGGTCCCGTGGCATGCGAGGTGGATCCATGGGTGGTTCGACATAGACTGCAGGACGTTCGCAGCGGTGCCGTCGCTGTCCTGCAGAAGCTCGAAGGCGTGGACAGAGCCTGAGAAGAGTTTTGCGATGCGAGCTGCTTCGTCAACTGTTCCCTGCAGAGGGGCGACTGTGGGACGCCCAGGGCTCGCCTGTGAGACAACGAGAAGTTTTGGTGATGCTGTAGGAAGCGCATTTTGGGCGCCGGTCTTGGCTCGTGGGAGGAGACCCGCCAGTGTCGGTGTGTATGAGGAGGTGACCAGGTCGAATGTCTTGCGTCCAGAACTCGAGTCATAATGACCAGCGGCATGAAGGGGGAGGAAAGCGAGGGAGCCACCTGTGCACCATGTAACATGGGGAAGACAATTTGACGAGGCAGTTTCGGGACTCTGTGGACATCCAGCATCAGAGTTTGTCCGATGCACTGATGTATAGTATATACACATACTTGTGCAGCGATAAAAGGCAAAACGGGCTCCACAACCGCATCCCAAAGCTTCGCAAGTACATCAAGCGGGTCGGATTCATCCCACGCCTTTGGCGCACCCGCCCGATAGTTTCGAGTCTTTGCGCCTCTGCTACCAAGATACGAGCCCCATTCCTTTCGCAGACCATCCGCGAGCTTCTTGGATAGCAGAGGGAGTTGGACGTGGTTTATACGGGGCTCCGGTGATGTGCTTACAATCATCGCATCGCACCGCGTCAAAGACACATTGATGCATACAACAGGTCCGCTTCTGGCTACTGCATAGAGCTCTTGTATTCCTGGTGTGCGCAGAAAGTTGTGCAATCCCGGAAGCAAGCGCACCTCGTCGACAAGCGTGTCGTACTCGTCTGCGCAGAGGCGTTGAATTCTTCCTTGTTCTTCAACGTCTAGGAACTGTCCAGGTGGGATCGCTGACTTGGTGGTTACCAGAGCGTTCTGTTCGTTGCTTGCGGAAAGATCCAGCTTTGCGGATATGCGCTCGAGACTGTCAGCATATTCTGGGTAGGACAGCCGAAGGTCATGCATCGGTGCGCGCAGATTCATGGATTGAGTCCATACGACAGCGCGGCCTCCTGTCATGAAGGGCGCAAAGGTAGTCATCACAGACACTGTGGGAACAGATCATACTGACCTTCAAACCATTCTAGTGCCTGTGCAATTTGGTTGGCCTCTAACGCAGCTGCAGTCGCTGCTTTACATGAATTGCTAACCTTGCCTATTTCTTCGTAGCGGCGAGACGCGGTGTATCCAATCCAGGCGACCTTGGGCACAAGTTCGATGATACGCTTGTGTGCGTCCAACAGACTTTGAGGCGAGGGCGAGAGTTCGGGGAATTCAGCGTGTAAATTCTTCAGGTCATGCGCAGCGGAGAACTGCTCGAATGGCCTCCAGGAAAGGTGGGCGGCGCGTTCGAAGGCGTCTGATGCAGAAGCGAAGTCTGAGCGCGCCAGGGACGGGGCGAGTGAAGACCGCAAACGTCTGTAATATGCGCGCCCTAAGCCCCCCCAGAATCTTGGAAGGTCAACATGCCCATGGTGCAAGCCCTTAATCGCCTGAAGGTGGTAAGAAATAGCTTGCTCGACGTCTGGGAGTATTAAAGTATGTTCGAAGCGACACCTATAGAATATGGCGAGATTGTGTAGAACAGCTAGTCTGCTGGTATGTTCCTCGGGGGTAAGAGCGAGCACCTCTTTTTGAAGTTCTAATGCTTCCTCGAGGAATTTGAACTCCTCCGGACCCGGATTGTCGGACATTTGCCAGCGTTGGTAGCAGCTACGACTGATGTCGTTGAGGTATGCATATCTGAGGTGTGGGTGGGTAGGTGTAATGGTATCGAGTGCTTCACGGTGAACGGATATCGCGTCATCGAGGAATACAAGTCGGCCGTAAAGTCGATGTTGGTCGCAGAAGATATCCCCAAGAGTACTGAGATAGCTCGCCTTTCTCTGCGGGTCAGGTATGTCCGTTATTTGCGATAGATGCATAAGTGCCTCGTCGAGATCCGTGGGTGCGCCAAAGCACTCGAATCGGTAATGTAAGGATCGAGCCAGGTTGGTGAGAAACACGGCTTTGTCGGGATTGTCGTCAAGAACAATATCCACTGCTTCACGGAAAACCACGACCGCCGCTTCGACGTCGTGAATTGTCCCTCGGTGCTTGAAGGAGGAAATGTAGGATTCTCCTAGGCGGTTCAAGGCCCAAGCACGGCTGCTATCATCTGCTGGTAGCATATCAGCCTCCATGCGCCTGAACCGTACTGCTTCATCGACATCTGCAGAGTCACCAAGCAGCAGATAGCGCTCTTGTAGGCTCACACTAAGTCTATTGTAGTAGACTGCCTTGTAAGGGTTGGAAGAGCCTGTCACGTGGACTGCCTGGCGCTCGAGTATGATACATTGCTCGAGGTCAGATATGCTGCGATGCCTCTTGAAACGATGCCAGTAGAGTGTAGCGAAGCTGAGAGTGACTTGGGTGAGTATGCGAGGCCAAAATGTGGGTCCCAGTGCATTGGAAGTGATGAAAAGTAGTCTGAGCATGGTTTGTGCGACAAAGCCATCAAGGTTGCGTATTGCTAGAAATATAAGATGAGCTTGTGTAGTTATCTTTGTTGGAGGTATGTTGCACGTACCGTATTCCCGAGCAACTATTCTCCATTTTTCTAGTCTGCGTTGTTCGAAGTAAGCCACTGCTGTCATGAGGGAGAGTGGGAGAAATGCGAGCGCAGCTCGGAGTAAGTAGCGCAGATGTGTTATGTAGTTTCAGGCGCATCCAACAAAACACCGGACACCGCCTGACCATGATTATCCTAGTACGAAGCACTAAGTTTGTCCGGAAATTATATGCATTAGGCTTTGTAGGACTAGTGTCGTTCACAATAGTGAGGGTGCTTTCAAAGTGAGAAGACAACCCAAGTGTGGCGCGCGATCACGGCAATCACGCAACACCTAACCCTACTGACACGTTCCTCATCCTCCGACTACCATCCATACTGTAAAATGGCAAGTGCCAGAGGGAATATATCACACAAGGATCTCGCGTATTTATCTTGATTTAGGTCGTTCTTGCCGCGTCGATATGCACAAAAGGCGGGAAAGGTGCGTTCCATGCATTTCGCAATCTGCCCTATTTAACGTGCTAGGACAGCCGTTATTTCTCGCCAATTTCGCGACATGAGCCGCGCACGCATCGAATCTCTACTGGCATCGTTCCCCAAACTCATCCCAACCGGCACACAGCACACCACAGTCGAAACGGCGGACGTCCGCTACGTCTACCAGCCGTTGGAAGACCTCTACATCTTGCTCATCACCAATAAAGCGTCAAACATCTTGCAAGACATTGATACGCTACACTTGTTTGCACGCGTCGTGTCGGACCTCTGCCGTTCCGCCGATGAGCGGGAAATCCTCAACAAAGCGTTTGAGATCCTCGGCGCGTTCGACGAGATCGTTGCCCTCGGCTACCGCGAAAATGTGACGCTTATGCAAGTGCGTAGTGTACTTGAGATGGAGTCGCACGAGGAGAAAATACAAGAGATTATTGCACGCGTACGTGCCCTGCCATGCATCGCATCCACCCACATTCCTGAATACCTCTATAGAACAAGGAGCAGGAGGCCAAGGAGGAGCTCAAGCGGCGCGCAAAGCAACTCGAAGTACAGCGCAGGGAGCAGCAGCGCCGGGCAGCATCAGGTGCTGGCAGCGGCGGCATGGGCATGTATGGTGGCCTGGGTGGAGGCGCGTCTGGCTACTCGCCTGTCCCTCGGTTCGATGCACCAGAGCCCACTCCCTCGCGCATCACCACATCCTCTCCAGCGCCTGCATCTCGTGCACCAGCATTCAAGAGCTCTGGCATGAAGCTTGGTAGCAAGAAGACAAAACAAGCAGAGCTTTTGGACGCGTTGGGCGGCGAGGCGTTCATCCCACCTACTCCAGAGGCATCCGCCCCTCCGACTCCCTACGCGGCCCATACCCCATCCACCCCAGCGTTGGATTCTGGTCGCGGCAGCGTCCCAGAGGTCGACCAAGAAAGCATCCATGTTGCTATCAAGGAGCATATCAACCTTAGCATCCTACGCGACGGCGGTGTTCAATCAATGGAACTCAAAGGCGACATGGTTCTCAACATTACCGATGAGTCGATGGCGCACATTAAACTCAACCTCACTTCCCCTGCCCTCGACTTTGCGCGCGCGTTGCAGTTCAAGAATCATCCGAATACGAACAAGTTTACGGCAACGCAGGCGGAGAAGGTCATCGCACTCAAGGACGCGTCTAAACCGTTCCCGCTGAACCATGGGACTGGAGTGCTTAAGTGGCGGTATGTGGGTACGGATGAGAGCAATGTACCATTATCCAGTGGGTGTTTCCTCCAGCAGGTTATGAGATCACGCAACTGATGTTGCACAGTCAACTGCTGGCCGTCACCCTCTGGAAACGGCACATGCGAAGTGAGCATCGAGTATGACCTTGAGAACGAGCATGTCACGCTCTACGACGTGACGATATCCATCCCTCTACCGTGCGTACCTCAACCCATCTGATTATTCTGGTACTCACATTTTTCTCAGCGATGGTGCATACCCAAGTGTATCTTCCCACACAGGTAGCTGGGCCCTTGAGCCTGGCTCGCATGCCCTGGCATGGTCGATCCCTGTCATTTCGTCGGACGACGACACAAAGTCGGGTTCGCTGGTATTCGAAGTTTCCGGAGAAGACGCGGGCGCGTTCTTCCCTGTGAATGTGCGGTTTGTGGGCCAGGGAAGCATTGCGGGCGTTGGCGTGGAGTCAGTGAAGACGACAACAGGCGGGGAGGATGTGCCATTCTCGGTGGACTCCTTGGTTGTGGTGGAGAAGTACGCTGTTGTGTAGGTGGTGCTATATATGTACGTATGCCTGGTGCGGGCATTTGCGCTAGAGGCTGTACATGAGTGTAGATTGTGGTGTTTGGGTATGTAAGATGAATGGAAGGAAACGGGGGCCTTTGCGGAACTGGATTTTACACGGATCTCTTGTCTAATTGTGCGGACTGTCTGTGTATGATCATGCAGCTTGTGGGCTCTCACGCAAATTCGGATAGAGCTTGAGTGGTGGTTGACCATGAAGATTAGAGCCAGTCGATTTGTGGTACACCCACGCGCTGCGCTATAGGCGGAGTTCAGATAAAACAAGCCATTCCTTTTGGCTGAGAGCTAATGTTTCAACCATATGTGCCCATTCTCGTAGGTAGACGGCGTTCGTGAATTGGATGTTGCACTCATGAAGCTTCTGTGGCTGGGTACCAGCGATAAGACTCCATAGCTAAGCGGTTATAGCACAAGATTGCAGATCTTGGGGTCCCGTGTTCGAGTCACGGTGGGGTCTTAGGTCCGCTGAAGATAGCGTTTTTTTCAAAGAACGGCGGGTCGCTTCGTGAATCTGGATTCTGAGCGCGAGCTCAATGACACAGCTCATGCTGCAATGTGAATTGTGCACACTTCATGAGGTGGCGATCCCGTGCTCTCGAGTCTCTTGGTGGGACTAGGGAATTCCTGGCACCGTACAATTTTTAGTACGACAGTGGTCAGTACTCAGGGCTCGACATTCGTCACTGGACACTACTTCAGCTTGTCATTATAGATATATACATGGATAAATTATTGCTCGCATTGACTCAAACATCAAAATTTAATGATACAAAGTACATGAATGAACGATCTACTACCTACGACGCCGTCAAAGCTGATGTACTTGCATTCCTTCCATGTGCCCTCGTGAACGTTGTTGAGAACCGATGCATCATCCGGTTCATAACCTCTGACGGCCTCCTCATCCTCTTCCTTGACCGATCCGCACTGGCCGTGTTGGCCATCGGGTCCAGCATTGTGCTCTTCCCTTTCTTTGGAATAACCCTGGCGTTCTTCCGTGGCTTGCGCTCTCCCCCACGCATCCTCTCAATCGCGTCCATGTTCTCGCGTTCGTAGAACTCGCAGGCTTCAAGAAGGAACGTTGCGTCGAGGACAGTTGCACGCTGAAGAACTGCTCAAACTGTCAATTGCGGAAAAGGAGAAGGAAGAGATAACGTACTATCCCCATAGGTCGACGGATTGATGAACCCACCAGCAATGATCTTTGCCTGTGTAAGTTCGTTGAGTTCTGTAAAACCCCAATACGCCGACAAGTCCATGATGTCGAGGAGAGTCCCCAAGCCCACATTCTCAAAGCTCGGAGGCTTCCCCGTGTAGATGAAGTCTACAAGATTCAATTGAGACATTATCCAGTGCTTCATGCGACGTGAACGCACCTATCACCACGCCAACACATTCCCCCGAATAATCCACATTCACCCTGACGGGATCAGCAGCGCTCGCCGGTCCAGCCTCCGTGAAGTCCCCACAAAACAAATCCTTCAGATACTCGCTCATCGTCGCTAGGAACGCCCGATGCGCAAGATACTGCACTTCATCTTCGCACACCAACACCACATCCGTCAGGACACCACTCTCCCGCATAATGTTCATCTCCTCTTTGAGTTTCGCATACTGCGTCTCAACAGGTGTCAGCGCAGGCTTTGGTGCTTCAGGGTATTTGATCTCCTCAACACCCGCGACATATAGTAGATCTTTGAACGGCTCGAGGAATGTCCGCACGGAGACGAGCTCGCCGTTGTCCACGATATTGAAGAAGAGGTCGTCCGCGGAGTTCCAAACCCAGGCGTCAATGTGCGGGTCATGGACATTGAGGAAGAGCTTCTGGTCGTGGTACCTCCATAGAGCGTCGCCAATCTCGTCTTGATGCTCGTCCAGATACTTATACGTGCGCTCCAAGTCGAATAGCACTGTCGAGTTACCGATATGGTCGCGCGCGACCATCAATACGAGGACTCTGAGATGTTCGATCTAGTCTGGCGTCAGCATCCAAAAAATGGCTTCTGGGAGAGCTACGCACGACTTCCGGAATCGTAGGCTTCCCAAAGCTCGGGTTACCGACCAAGACACGGTCGGGCGGCGGTGCTGTCAGCAGCGCTCTCTGCGTCCATGCCACACTCTCGTACTGGGGAAGCAAAACCTCGCCGGGCGCAACGACTGACGGGAGCGCCTTGGTATAATCCGAATACTCCTGGATGCGCATTGCTCTCTGCCGCGTAGGCTCTCTCGGTATGAATCGAATCTTGTCCACGCGTTTCCATCCCGCGTCGTCAATCGTCATACGGAGGGGCAAGTCCTCGCAGTATGCAAGATACACGGCTTGAGCGCGTCGAGCACGGTCGTCCGCTGCGTCCACGCCTTGGATAGACCGCGCACATATGATGAAAGTCTCGAGGTCAAGCATTCCCTTCGTCTTCATTCCTACCGCATTGAACCGCGCCTCCATGTCGATGTAGTCGAGATGGACAAAGTGCTCCATCGAATCCGCCCCGAAAGCAGAGAGAAATAGAGGGTTGCGTTCATACAGGGTATCCGATTTGACGAGCACCCGATTCCCGTTAGGGAGAAGGATAGTCTTCTTGGTGAAGCCGGTGTCGGATAAAAGCGCAGAAAGTGCTCTGCGGTAAGACCGTGAGTCCTCCTCCGTGAGCACCAGCCCCGGCTTCATCTTCAATTGGCCGTAAAAGTCATCCACCGACAGCGGAGCGATACTAAGATGGCGAAGGGCCTGCGCGAATTCCACACATGGTTTCGAGTTGAAGCTGGTGCCGACGAGGTCTCCAGGGAAATTGTACGGGAGCATGCTGACCTGTGTCGCGGCGTGGAATCGACGGGAAGACGTATCGGAAGAGGCAGCCCAAATAGGGAGCTTCTTGGCCAGTGGGATGTACTGCTCGGTCACCCAGCCCACTTGTTCGCGCAGCCATGCAGCAAACCCGTCGTATAGACCTGGTACGGATTCGAGGAGCGCGAACTTTGCTAACAGCTGCTTCTCCTGCGTCTCCAAATACGCGAGAAGCTTGTCAACCTTGAACAGCGGGAACCCACTAAGAACGAGGCAGACGCTTCCCGGAAGTCTAGAGTCATTGCGGTTGACAATCGACATGCCCAGGATGTCGAGACCCTGCAGTACAGTTTCGTTGAGGTCCGAGCTGACGACCAGCACGCTCGGTTCATCGTAACACGCCTTCAATGAAACGTAGTGTCCTTTTCGGGTGGTGGGCAGAAGAGGAAATTCCCTGGCGTTGATGTGTGGGTCCATGTTGAATGAATTGTACTCTTTCCAGAAGTTATTGATCCACCCTTCCACCGATGTGTCGGTTGTGTCGAGCTTGGGCGATATCGGAACGACGGGTCGGATGAGTGCCGCCACTTCCTGCATCTCCAGTCGGA
The DNA here is from genome assembly GCA_000934385.1 of Cylindrobasidium torrendii FP15055 ss-10. NCBI lineage: Eukaryota > Fungi > Basidiomycota > Agaricomycetes > Agaricales > Physalacriaceae > Cylindrobasidium > Cylindrobasidium torrendii. The sequence goes on from KN880753.1 coordinate 13,351, forward strand.
AGACATTGAAGCCGCGATTAAGGAGCAGTGTCGCATCAAAATCCGAGTGAATAAGATCTTTCGCCTGGAATAGCTGACGGGTATTGGCTGTTGGACGCCAGACATAGTATTTGGTCTTGTAATCGGCGGGTTGGATACACGCCAAAGTGCCGTTCGTGAGAGGAACAAGAGGGAGGAAATGAAGGTCGGCAGCTTCATGCCCGGGACCAGGAGTCGATAGGAATTGAATGACAGCTTCAACGTGAGAAAGAGTGATAACACCCTGTTCGTACAACGCAATGAATCGGAACGCGTGCAGGAGTAGGTCGGCTTGAAGCACTTGTGGGCTGAACACTTGCATCGACTTGCGACAGCGTTGCTGGATGATCGGAGAAAGGACGATGTAACGCGAAAGGCGTAACATCTTGAGAACATCCCAAATGATCTTTGGCTCGTCACCCAGAATCACCGCTTCGCTGGCAGCTAATTGTGCTGACTCCTTGAAGTAGCTCGTGCAGATTGGCATCTTGCTCGTCGGCATGGTGTCCTCGTAGATAGCATCCACTAATGCACGGGTAACACTGTCTTGCTGAAGAACATTTCCGGGCCACCAGTTCTCGTTGTACCCAATCTCTCTGTGGATCGTGGCAAGCATGTATAGGTAAAGTGGCGGAGCGACTGTGGTGAGCAGCCAGCGGTTGTATTTCGATTCTAGGTTGTCGTAGTCGTCAAATCGAATATGCCGCCGGTCTGGTGTCAAGATGAAAGATGCCGACATGTGCATGGGTAGCGTCGTTGACATCGGGAGAGGGAGCGTGGAGAAGAGGTTATGAGGATGTTTCCAGTCGTCCGTGGTAAGACGAGCTGCAAATCCAGCGATAATGGGAGAGCGAAGTCGGTGTGGCTCACGCAGAAGCAGGAGCTCCTTGGGCAAGTCTGATATAGGGACAGCAGTGGTGGCAACCTGCCATTTGGCTATGACTGGTTCGACCTCTGGTGAGGTGTATCCGGTCAGCTGTAACTTGTAGCGACTATGGACGCCCTCTTCAACTATCGGCTGTCGATCAACATACAACGCCCACCCTCGGACAACTCGCCCAGAAGCCGTTCTATAATGCGTCGCGATGCTGTCAATCTTGGAGAAGAGCAATGACTGTTGGGCATTCCTCCAGTATGTTCGGACTAAGTACTTGTTCAGGAGTTTGCGCACGCGATAAAGAAAGAGACACACCAATCTGGTCGCGGACATAGTCGGACGTTCGTACCGTGTTCAGAATAGAAGACTCTGAGATGTGACTCTCGATGCGCAGCGGAAGTCGGAATATGGTCTGTCAGAGCATCAGTATGTTGCCTATGAGATGATAGCATCAGCCTACTCACCCCTTCAAAGCTGTCGGACTTTCTAATGTCGAATCCAAATAGCCCGTCAAGTGGGGCAAGATGGTCGGGGTAGAGTCTAGCAGCATGGTGAGCATATGAATGCAACTTTGGCAAATAGAAAAACCTTCGCATCTGCTGCAGTGGCATCAAGAGGGATGCACGATCCTCGAGCGGAAGATGGGCTTTGCAGGGATTCAAAAACAATACCCTGTCGCCTGACACGATCATCCCCAGCTACCAAGCGCCGATTAGCATTGTCCAGTGGTTCAGTCAGCGCGCGCACCTCTGTGAAATGGAACATCGACAGCGCGCCAAGTCCGAACTGTCCAATCGTATTTGTCTTCCCCTCCTTGCCTCCTACACCAGTCTTGCAAATACCCTCGAAGTCAGCTTGCGTGAAGACACTGTTGTTGTAAATGACCAAGGAAGAGCACCGCTGGAAGGGCACCATTGCTGGTGACAGCAACTTCTCTGTCGGTCCGTGCATGTCATCGATCAACACTTTGAACTTTGTCGCGCCTGCATCTGACGCATTTGCCAGGAACTCGGTCAGCGTCTGCTGTTCGGTGTACTGCTTAAGCGTGTTGCGGATAGTCGTGGTGAGCTTCTCGCCCATATCAAGGCCAGCGTCGCGCAGGTGCAGGAATTTCAGGCCGAGTCGACTGAGATGCAGACGTTTGGCGATGTGGTCATCTAGCCGTGGATGCGCAAGGACAAGTTCACCAGCCTCGAGGTAGGCGCGGTCACCAATGTCGTTGAAGAAGACCTCCTTAGAGGGTCGCATGTTGCAATAAATGTCGGGGACAAGGATCATTTCACGCTCCTCCTCCGTTAGGGTTGGTGGTAACGCCCTGAGCAGCTTGAGAGCCTAAAACCCGTTTAACGACCATGAATCGAGAGAATCAAACTGCACTAACGGATGCCAGTTTCTCGTTCGAGGTTGGCAAAGGCGCTAACCTGCGAAGCTCGACAAGCAGGGTGCTTGTCGAAGGGCTGCGTGATGTTTGAGTACGTCTACAACAGTAAGTAAACCAGAGGACTGACCGATCCTGACACCCCATGGTACGAAGAAATTCCCGCGTCCCTTCTCTTTCCAACAGAGCAGCCGGAATCTCGTGGAAGCCAGGCAAATCCAAATTCAATGGCAATGAGAAAACTGCGTGCCCAGTGGTCACAACTCGATGGCTTGAGACTGGTATCCATGCCGCATCTCCTACAATACCCCTCAATGTCGCGACATCCTGCTCCTGCAAATCCCTCGAGCCGAACTCCTTGATCAAAGTACGCAACCTTCGATACTGAACCTCACGACCTTGCATCTTCACGACCGCATCCAACTGCTGTGCGAGTGTTGCCAGCGGAAGGGGTCGGTCCCATCCCAGGGCAAGCCGCAACGAAACGGAGACCGTCACGGCCTCATCAACAACTGGAAGGACTTGGTCGAACAGCTCTGGCCGATGCATTCCTCGATCTAAGCATGCCTCGTGCCCAAGCATCCCTCGATTTGTCGGCACCCACTGGGCATCCACAGGAACCTCCAGTTGCGTCGCATCGAACCCCGAAGTGAACAGTAAATCGAACAACCGAACGGACAACTCCTTGGCCCCATCCTTCCCCGCCTTCGCCATCCCAGAGATATGCTGAACTCGCTCGAGCACAATTTCCGGGGTAAGCGCGCCCCTCAGGACTCCTAATATCCTCAACTGCTTCAACATCTCTGCCTGGCCATCCTGCCTAGGCACCCTATCTCCAGCATCCGGGAAAAGCTGCGGCAGTGCAGACAGAGGATCCACGACATGCTCCAGCGCGCGCACACTCCCATCCATCGTCCTCAAGAACTCCACCTTCAACAAAATGTTGATGAGTCGGGGTGGTACACTCTCCCGGTGAATAACCATATACTCCATGAATGCCGTTTTCAAGAACGCGCTCTGCTCGGGGAAGTACTCCAAGGCGAGCGCAACGATATCCACTTCGTTGAGAGCGACGGTCTGAGCGGGATTAAGATGCGCGAGGATGGCAACGTCGATGCATGACCCATCGAGGAACGTCACGTCGCTTGCAATGGGCAAGAGCTCGGTGGTGTGTACGGCATACACCTTGTGTTCGGCAGGAATGCTGCTACGCCCGCGGGTAGTGTTGGTCTTCGGCTTCGGTCCCTCGAATCGTGAGAGCAGTCGTGAAGACACAGAGCGCTGCTTGATGGGGCTGATGATGTTGGCACCGGGGATCAAGATGGGGAATATTGGGAGAGCTCGAAGGGTATTTTGCTGGCCGGAGCTGAGTGGTTTCTCCCGACAGTAATTAAGGACCGCCTGCACGACAAAGTTGAGGAGCGAACGCGCATTCTCGTCGTCAATTGCGAAGTCGGCTGGTACATTGATGCGGTCGAGGACCGTGTGGATGCCCGACGAGGGTGATCGTACGGCTTCGGGAAATCTCTTGACTACGACCTCCTTGGCGGAAAGATGGAATTGGGGATGTAAAAAGTTGATTCCCAGCGCCTGCAGCCGTCCCACGAGACCAATCGATAGTCCTCCATCAAGAAACACGCCATCATCCGGCGTGGCCAATGCTGTCGTCCTTGTCGGCAGGAGGAAGAATGTGCTGATCTTGGACATGAGAACCTCGCGTTGACTCTCCTGCGTATCCCCAACCCATTTCCAAAACCGCACCAACCACAACACGATGACCTCGTTCATCCTTTCCATTTTACGGTCCTTGCAGAAGTCCAGATTGAATGGAGATGCCTTGAGGTACGTGACGACCGTCTCCGGTTCCAGGAGTCCAAGACCAAGCACCAACGGTCCCTTCTCGACGAATAATTGCCTTGTCTCCTCGCTGAAAGACTTGAGAGGTATGTTGTTGCCTCCATTGAAGTTCTCCCATACAGGGAGCGCAGCATCGTCTAAAAGAACATGTGGCGATGTCTGTAATAGACTTGCGCGGGAGAGCGTAGCGAGCTTGCGATTGACGAGCGGAACAATGGGAAGGTCGGCGACAAGCTCGAGATCCTTGGTCGAAACAAGGAACTCCAGTAGCGCGAGGCAGTTCCCAGCACTCATTGAAGCAAGGACTGATGTGCGTTCCTAAAAAGAGGTCAATTTAAGCCATTGAACTAAGGAATAAACGCACTAAAAGCGCTCGATGTGCGGTGTTGGGGGTAAGCGCCGTGTACCAAGGCGCAGTCTGGTCGAGTAGCTTCTGTATATAGTCCGGCGGTTGTGCAATGGATAGACCAGTGTCGGCCATAACCTGCAACGCAACAGGCTCGATATCGGCGGATGCGATATGAACGGCGGACAGTGGTTGGAAGATGGACGACTCCGGACGAGAGCTATGGGGATTCGTGGGCCATACAATGGAATCCGAGGTCACAGCGCAGGCTAGGACTCTGGTGGGTATGTCCTTCCAATACAAGGCATCTCCAGTCTCGACTGCACCTTGCAACAGTGGCCAAATTGCGTAGATTTGTGATGCCGTGAAGTTGTCGATTTCGATGAGAAGGCTCAGCATGGACACCCAGGCCCGCGGGATATACTCCTCGAACAGTAAAGAATTCCACTCGACGAGAAGGCTGCAGAACGATTAGCGCGCTATAAGACTGCCAGTAGGGAGTGCCGACCTATCATCGCTTCCTTGAACAATGCCAACTTCGGCCTTATTCACGAGGTTCTGCCGGGATTGGGTGAGCGCAAATGGCGCATGTATATGAAACTTGAATCCGGTGTGTATTGGGAGAGGGAGGTAAGTGAATAGGCGCCCAGACTCCGTGGGATTATCGAGGGGAATAGCAATGCTGAGGTCGGGATATAGCTTGTGCTTGTCGAGGATTGGTCGCACATCTCGGCTTAGCCGCCGAGTCAATGAAGCTACGGCGTCCTCCCTTGGCGACACTGCACGAAGAACACGCCATCTTTGCGAGGCAACGCCGTCGATGTTCACTGTGACGAGGTTGTGCGGCTCCGAGGTGACTTGTCGGGACGCCGATGCGCCTGCCAGCCAGAATCGCTTGCCTGTTGCATCGACTTCCCAAATCTCTATGTCTTGTACATGCTTGAGGAAGAGGAGGACGGCGCTGAGTTCTTCGCGGATGAAGTCTCGGAAGAGTGTGCGAATGTCGTCCCCAGAAACTGTTTGCTTGCTGATAGCGGATCCAGCTGAACGGAGAGGAAGACGGATGACCGACCCATTTGCGGGAAAGAAGTCAAAAGCCGCTTGGTGGTCGGGATACGAGACGAGGTCAAGCTTTGTGCCACCAGAGTCGGAGAAGATGTGGAGCGGGTCAAGAATGGCCAAAGCGCCGTTAGAAAGGATTTGAGGGGTATCCGTGACCTGAAAATAGTTAACTAACACATTTCTCAGAGTTGCCGAGAAGCGCGTACGTGGTAGGATGAACGGAAGCCAATCCCATATTTCCCAATCTTGGAGGTGTCGGTCTTCTTGGACGAGCGATGGATGCTTTGAAGCGCGTCCCAGTCGTCTTGAGTGAATAGCGCGTCGTTGTACGCGAGAAGCGCCGGGCCTTGAGTGCTTGCGAGGTTGGAATGGAATATATGACTTGTGGGATGATGGCGTGAATCGAGCACAAAGACCTGGACCAGATGAGCTCAGCGCGTAGATGGTCAAACTGTTTGCGCACCTGCTTTGAAGCCTTCGCGTCGTCCGAGTTCTGGATAAGTTCACGAAAGAGTCCGATGGAGAAGGGATACGTTCCGAGGATAGCAGAGATGGTGTCCGCAGGAGATGCGTATTCGGCGAACGATTGGGCCATGGTGGGTGGTTGTGTACTGCTCTTCGTTACTTGGCTTTATACATAGCGCGTCTGACAGCAGTCGGCTGTGCAAGTGATGCCTAAATCACAACGATTATTGTCAAACTTTTGGATTTCCGCGCTAACGCCAAAACGCACCGAACGTGACTTCGTGGGCGGTAGGATAAGTGCTTCAATTGACGCGTCGAGAAGAATATTCGCAGTGATAGGACGTATTTTGTGCTTTGTTAGAGTCAAAAGGCAGTTCGGAATGCGGAATGGTAGGAGGACAGACCACGAAAACCGGCGTCATGCCTGTCAACCTGCGACGCGACTTTAGGTCCGGGTGGCCGGTGACTATGTCTCGGTATCAGCGCATTGTGGCCAACATTGATGTGAATGGGGACATCGATATAAGGCGCATGGAATAGCTGTCCTTGCGATGCAGATGGGCACTGTGATGGCGGGAGAAAGGAACGTCGGCCCGACAGTGATCGATCAGTTCGCGCTTCATGCTTACTGGCTTCGTCTGGAATTGGATTGAGGCTGAACACTGGGCGCGAACTGTCAATGCGCGAGATGCACTGAAAATCATGAAAAGAGGAAGATGGGACCAGCATATGAGCAGCGATAAACTGCTGTCCGGGGGTCCAAGAGTAAGAAAACATGTAATTTACGAATGTTAACCAATGCGCTCGCCGCTGGCGTTGAGCATAATGATAGAAGTCCGTGAGGTCCAGGCTGGCAAATAAAAAGAGCTGTGATAGAGATTTCTTACGGGCTATTTAACAAATTACCACTGAAAGCTAAACGCACCGTCCAGTGTCTAGTCATGTGACTAGATTATACTACGGACCGAGTCCGAGACGTACTTGAGCCGATCGCCTACGCTGGTAACCTTGACCATTGACCACCATCTCAACCTTTTTCGCACACGTTGTCATCCCGCCCTCGAGCACCATGGCCAAACCGAAACGCAAACGCGCAAATAGCGATGCTCATGACGGCAACGACCAAAACTCGAAGAACGGGTCAGAAAGCAAAACTGCTCGCCCTCGCAAGAGAAGCAAGAAGGAGCCACGTCTCGCACGAAAGCTTCGGGGTTTCTTCGAGATGCCCTTAGACATTCTATACGAGGTGTGTTAAGTTTGTGTGTCTCAAGTACCAATGACTCAACGATGGTATTATGGCAGATCCTATCGAGTCTCATGCCACTCGACCTTCTTCGATTTTCGAGAGCTTCAAAGACGCTGCGCAGCCTCATACTCAACAATTCATCGGTTACAGTGTGGCACCGAGCATTCGCCAATGCTCAATTCTACGTCGAAGAGTTCAGCACCCTCACCGAAGTCAGCGAGCCCAGGCTTGCGTCATTATTATACGAAGGGGGATGCCAAGTGAGTGGCACATTCAGGGATATTGTCTGCCTTTATTTCGTAGCTGATGCGCGTTACCAGAGCTGCGGGCGCAGAGCAATGAAGCTCGATATGCAAGTCAGATTTCGCATCTGTAAGGAGTGCTTCACTTCCTGGTGCGTCCTGACTGTCTAAATCCACCGTTCATTTGCTCACCGTCTACTACCCAGCTACGTTGATCACAGACTCTTGCCCTGGGAAACGTTACGCTTCCCGAATCGGAATGGCAGAACGCAGGACGACATACGCAGTCGGAAAATTCTTCGTCTTATCCCAATGGTGAAGCAAGATGATCTTGACTACCTCAGCCTGAGGCCCCAAAAATATCGCTGGCCCAATCACTGGGAGCCTGGGTACATACCAGGTCGCTGAATCAAATATTTTGATCTACCAAAGTGATTCTCAACACTTTTACAGGCCCATATCATCTGTACGATGTCGAGCTCTTTGAAGTGCTGCAAGCCCAATGCGCAGGAATGAAATCGACGGAGTTCTCCGAGTGGTATGCTACAGAGAAGGGATGGTATGATGACTACCGTAAAGAGACGAAGGTTATCAATCGATACCTTTGCGCACTGCAGAGGATCAAAGATTCTGCAAAAGAGAAGGCTGCGTTCAGGAGGTACAAGAATTGTTGCAATTTTTAGAATATCTGTACGCAAACAATTGCATAGTCATACACACATACAATACCAAGAATCCTCGAGTGATCCATTGTTTCTATTTAGTCACAATTTAATTTTGCCACTTTTGCTTCCGAGAAGTCGCGTTTGCCAGATATGTGAGATGCTAACACGTGATCGTATTGTAGTGTGTTGATCCGCCATCATATCTCTCTCCGTCCCACCATCACTCATCATGGAGAACATCACGTCCAAACAGCTGCGCGAGCGCGACAAACATATTGAGGAGACCCACCGAAAGGCTCTAGCGGAAAAGGATCTGCGCTACAACAAGCTAAAGGCCTACGTCGACCAGTTAAAGAAAGACGAGTTCACCAAGCTGGCGCGCGCCGAGAGGTTCGCACAAACACTTGGGTTCCAGGACCTGGACGAAGGATTTATGATGGTGGACTTGGCGGTGGGAGACGCTACATACCGAGGCGCCTTGGAGACTGTGGACAAGCTCAAGGACAAACTGGCGGATCTCAAGCATGAGAATATGGATCTCGTTTCTCGATTGCAGGATGCACTGGAACGGCCAGACAACTCAGAGCATGAAAGGTGCGTGGTCTTTCATCCTACGCGCTCCTGCTGACGAACATGTACAGGCTACAGGAGGAGCTGACCGCGCTAAAGGCACGGTATGGGGAGTTAGCTGCCCAGCATGAGCGCGCCGCGTTGGAATACAAGAAGGGATTCGAGAAATGGGCTGCATTCAAGAGATGGTTCTTTGACAAGGAGCAGAAACGTCATGCAACCCAGGCGTACAAACGCGAAGCCATCATAGAACTCATGCGGGGCGAAGGTACGCACAACAGCATCGTACCCGCGTCCATTTTTCACATCTTACTCTCAGATATCCCCGATGTTGGTGACTCCTCTTCCACTGCGGTACCGAGTCCCGCGAAACCAGGTCAGTATACGCCTCAAGACTTATTTATAAGGCTCGCACTGAATGTACACAATAGTCGACAAGGAGAACGCCACTCCTCGCTCTGTGTCTGGCACCCCAAGTCGCCCTCGCAATGCAAAGATACGACCCATACCGTTGTCACCGTGTGTCCTTCCCTATCTCCTGCTTGCGTACGCTGACGTTAACCAGAATGAAGAACACACCGAAGGTCAAGCTCGAAGAGCCAGAGTCAGAGTCGGAAATCGAGGGTGGGCCATCCATTGGTATAAACCCAGCTTTTACTCAATATCCTCCAGAAATCGCAACTGTATTGCCAGTCAAGTTATTCGACGAAGAGTCACATAATTCGCCCAGTAAGTTTCTTTTGGATGGCACCTATGTTCATGCTGAACGGTGTCCAGTCCCTTCCCGTCCGAAAGCAATCCTTGGCGGCTCGGCACCGTCGCGCAAGATCAGGCGTGTAAGTGACGCGGAGGGTTTCACAAGTGGCCAGCCGTCCCTACCTGCTCGCGGTTCACAAACAAGTCCTCGAAAGCCCCGTATCCAAGATGAAGATGATCCTTTCTCGACTACACCTACGCCTGGACCGTCGACGCTCAAGACGAGCCGCTCTACCATCGACTACTCGAAGTTCAAGGGCCGAGGGCGATATTCTACAGGCAAAGAGAAGGATGCGGCACAGGATGCGCACAACACTACTATCAACTCGGCCTTCGTCATTGATCGCGAAGCCAACAATGGTCTGGAATTTGAGTATTCCAGCGTAGAGAGAAACAAGGAGAAGCGGAAACGCCTGCATGGCGCAGACTGTGAATGCTGCGCGGACTACTACGAGGCTGTGGGACCATTGCCACCACGGCAGAAGGCACCGCTTTGGAAATCTCCAGACCCAACTGTGAAGAGACATGGAGACACAGCAGGGATGCTGACACCGCGGCGTGAGAGAAAGAAAGGCATTTCGAGGCATAGAGAAGAATGGAAGCGAGGGCGTACACCGCCAGCATACTGGGATATTGGTTTTCCGGATACGCAGGAGGTGGCGAGGATCAACGCTCAGGCGAGGGAGCTACGAGAGGCAAAGTGGGATGAGGTCAAGAAGGATGAGCGGTACATGAAGAGGAGATGAGATGAGGGATTTAGGCCTTGCATGGACTTCTGTTTGCTGTATTAGAGGACACACTACTCACTGTATACTATTTTCTGTCATATCGTCTATGCTGGCTGTCGCATACTCATACTCTTACATATTGACCTTTAATCCCCGCATTCCCCGGTTCCCCTACAGTCTCCTACAGCCAGTGATTAAGTATATGGCATCAGATGGGATTTAGCGGTCGTATCAACTGTATTATAGGTAAGATAGGCGTCAAGCGCTTCATACCACATCAGGTGACTGTAGCGTGACGAAAAACACAAAAATCGCAGATATCGTTCAAAAATCCGTAGACTTCAGATATCGAAATTCGGAGCCCGAGGGAAGATCAAAATGCACCTCTTGGATTTTCCCTCGGGCTCGCATTTCCAAATTTCGAGACATGCAGATTTTTGAACGATTTCTCTACTAATCGGAAAATGCTCAGCGGCGCCTAATTGGCGCCTCTTTGGTAGGCTTGTAACACATGTCACACTACACGTGATGTGGTATGAAGCGCTTGACGCCTATCTTAGCTTCGACTGATTCCTGGCTCCCCTCA
>KN880754.1:0-23919 GCA_000934385.1 Cylindrobasidium torrendii FP15055 ss-10
CCCGAACTGAGATACTCTTCGCAGAGCTACGGCATTAGCGCCGTGCTTGACGCCCAATCCTGGCCATGGACCACTTGAATGAGGATCGGTGTTGCACCGCCAAGCAGAGCGGGGCAAACGACGTCGTAGAGAACGCCAACGACGTACCCCAAAGTGTTGCCCATCGCCCGGTCGGATAGAATTGATTCTACAAAGCATATTAAAATTAAAGCTAGTTTTCGACACAAGTTGGTCAATTTTTGTTCAAAATCAAACACAAGAATCCACTTTTTGACGAACGCAAACTGATTTAATCAGAATATTTTCAGTCAAATGAATCAGATACACTCTATTGCAGTGAACTTGGTTACTGGTCGTTGGGCTTCACAATGTTTTCGGCATCTGCCGGATCGGCTCAGCTTTCTGACTTACCATCATGAATCGGCCGTTGAGCAGCTCAACCTCGACATTATGCGCTACGCAATCCCAAGGAAGCTCGAGCAACTCTACTCTATGGGCACATCTGCAACAAAAGGATGCCTCACTTGGGACAGGAATTGCTTTGCCGCCGATGGCGCCCGTAGACAAGACCAGCACGAGCATGCGCATACTGCTGCACGACACCCAAGCGCATTTCGAAACGTTTTCCGACCGCGTTGAAAAGCTCACGACAACACTGGAGGATACCCAAAAGGATATTCCGCTAACGAAGAACCTCTTCGAGAAAGAGCACGAGAACCTCAGTAACGAGGTCTATGGTCTTGGTGCGTTGCCTCTAGTCGTACATTCCCTTGCTCACCTGGACAGCGAACCGATGCCAAATGGAAATCGTCAAGGCTGTTGGCCAGCCACTGCAAGCGCCTGCGGCCGGAGCGATGCACCAAGAAATGCAGTTGCGGCTCGAAAGCATTGACCGGCGCATAGATTCGATGCAACTGGTCCGTCATGATCCAGAAACTACGTCAAGATGCTCACTCTCACCCCCAGCTCTACCAGTCCAACGCACAGACCCTACAGATACAATCAGCTTCTCTCCAGTCTCAGGCCTCCTCGCTGCATGCGATCCAAGAACAACAAGGGACTATCTTAGCTGCGCTCATGCCTTTGCTTCCGCTGCTTCAGGCTGTCCCACTCCATGTCGATACTGCGAAAAGCTCCCTTCAGGAAAGTATCTCCCAAACGTTCTCGTCGCTGAAAATCGCCAAAGTCGCTTCACCATTGCCTCGCAAACGGTCTCGTGTAACCGATGCGCCCAATCCATCTCCAAAACGCCGTCGTGTCGAAGATGCGCCAACGACAAGCGACACATTGCATCCATCATCCGAAGACGCCCACCCACTTGCGCCTGCTGCTCCTCTCTTTCCTACGCGCAAGTCATCGGCCAACCTCTTCAAACGTCCCTCTGTGGTGCAGACTTCTAGGGCGCCTCTATCTGATCTTTCTGTGTCGAACCGTCGCCTCTCTCGCCACTCGTCCCTGTTTGCTGCAACGCCTGGAGATCTGTCGCCTTTGCTTGTGCCTCAAAAACCTCTTCAGCGCTCGGACACCGTCCTCTCTCCCCCGGATGACCCGCAGTCTCGTATTCCTCAGCGAACAAGCGAGCACCAGCGAACAACCGAACAAACGACTCCCAACCAGCCTCGGCCTCAGCAGGCTACCACCAGTACTCATCGCAAACGCCAGACCCAACCGCATATACCCATTCAAGCTCCACCCCCACAGCAAGTGGCCCGATTGCTGAAACCGTCCCAGGCCCGTCCTTCAGCTCAATCCCAACAGCAAGGCTCGACACGTACGACTCATCATCAAGCTGTCCAGCGACCGCTACAGCCCGCAATCCTCCTGTTCTCCCCTAGAGCGTCTGCAAACACGCCTCAAGGAATACCACAATGCGCGACGCCGATGCAGCAAGCACCTCCGACCAAAGGCGCCCGGGCTGTTGGGACACCTGCGAACTTGCAGCAGACGCCCCTTGTGCCGTCATCGTTGCGCCAGCGCCGGTCGCCATTTGTGAGTACTTTCTGAGACGCAGAATCGCCTTCTGTGCTGACCTATCTGTGCAGCGGCAGGGGAGACGGTTCATTCCTGTAGATGACTCGGATAGTGATTAGGATGTATGCGTTTGGTACGAGGGAGTGGAGTCTTATGGGGTCGACTACTACGTTTGGGTGTTCAATTTTCTGGATAAACAGACGCTAGCACCATGCATAATCACTCTGAATTCAAAATGAGGGTGTGAAGCCATTCACCGACTTCTCTAGATTCAGGTGTTGTCGGTGCAAACTTTGCTGCAATAGTAATGAGGCCTTGTTTTTTGATTCGAAAGAGGTTGAAGTTGCCTTTCATTCTAGTCAATGATATGCCATGGGCTTGTCGCATTGGGTACCACGATAGCATAGTACGTAGGTAAAGCTGCTAGCCAGAGTTGCTCGTTCAAATCTCCATTACCAACATAGACAGGTCACAGAATGCTTACAGCGGTCGGAATTTACCGAGCGCGCTTGATCGCTATATAAACCCAATTCCTTCTGATCCAAGAGAATGACCACCATGACTATGACCGTCGAGGACCTTCCCCCAGAGCTGATACTGCGTATATTCTCTTTCCTGGGCTCCCTGTACATTCCCGACTACCGTGCTGAGCACCGTAGTCATAAACGCATTAGCCAGGTCTGTCACCGCTGGCGCGCGCTCATCCACAGCGACGGCAGTTTATGGTCCCAAATCATCATCGGCAATCCAAACATATCCAAATGCAAGCGACCATGGGAAACGATGCTCGAAGAGCTCTTGGCGCTCTCCCGTTCAGCACCCCTCGATATCACAATTGCGGTGGGCGGCGGACACGAAGCAATGCTTGAACAGCTGTACAGCATGCTGAGCACGTCTGCATATGATCGACTTGAAACTCTATCAATCGGATACAACAACCCATCTCTTGCGCTTCAGTTCCTTCAAAGTCGACTTCCCATGTTGAGGGAGCTCAGCATTTCCTTGAACCACGAAGGCACTTTTGCACTCCCTGTCAAGCTTTCGAGCAATGTTCCGTCCCTCACACATGTTCGTATCAACGATGACAAGGCACTTGAAAGTATCATCTGGCCGTGGACCCAACTAACTCACCTCTATTTGGACTCCTTGGACGAAGTTCCACCTCCCGTCGTCTGTCTGGAAAAGCTCGTGAACCTGCGGGTCTTGGAGGACATGAACGAAGTGCGTCATAGGTGGAGAGGACGTCCTATAACACTCCCATCGCTCGAATGGCTCACTTGTTCGAGCAATCTTCTCAGCGCCGTACGTTGTCCAAGATTGCAGGCTCTTCACAATGAAGGCATACTCCTCGATTATTTCGAGATGGACGATCATATCTTTCGCGTGTTCGCCGTGGAGTCTGGCTGCCGGATACAGCGCCTGCGGCTCAAGCTCGGGCATACCTTCGATTCCCAAGTTGATGCCTCCACCGCTCTTGGGTCTGCACCGTTCGATGTGCTTCCTGAGCTTGTCCTCTATATCCTGGTTGACGGCGATGTCGAAGGATGCACCAGATGGCTCAATGTCCTTGCGCAAGACACGGCGCTTCTCCCCCAACTTCATACACTTGATGTTACGCTCGCGTTCGAACTCTCCCACTTCCTCCGAAGTGATTTGCAGATGGACGCACAGTTGGAAAACATCGAAGCACTGTTGTTGTGTGTGGTGCAAGCTCGTGTGGCTGCGGGTCTGCAAACGTTTAGATTGAAATATGAAGTGGATTGCCTCTCGCTGCGGCAGGTTGAGCCACCGACTGGGTGGTGGGAGACACGTCGGATCGCTCACAAACTGCACGAGATCCATGCTGTGCACGGTCTACGTACGAGTATTGACGGTTTTGTGGATATGCGAGCTTCCAGATGAAAGCAACAGTCCATGGCCTGAAAGTAGTATGCCGAGTTCATTTAGCTCGTATGTCTATTGCCCTAGCGTTGTAATTTGGTTGTAATTATGCCACCATATAACTTGACTACTTAGTTTGTATACATCGAATAGGCAGCAACAGGTGTTGTGTGAACCGGCATCACTGGCAGCCAAATACCCGCGAAACACACCATGAATGCAACTGAGCAGAGATTATTTATTGATACAGACGATAGATTTATCCACGAATATATGTTACCAGATTTCCATTTCTCCGCGTGAAAGCAACCTTACAAACTCGAGCATCTTCACAAAGGCGGAAGCGGTCGTCGACACTGCGGACAGATGTTCTGGACAAGCATCAGTGCTTGGCTTCCACACGGAAAGCATTGTACACACCTTTATTGCCAGCCACTTCTCCAGACACTCCGTGTGGAACAGATGGGAGCAGGGCGCCAAACTGTAGTGCTTCCGACCCACCGCCTGTTCCAGCCGCCTCTCCCACTTCTCTCCCACATTTTCCAAAGACGTCCTTGGCCCATCACCCTTCTGCTTTCCATTCAACTCGATGGAGTCCATGCAAATTGCACAATCGCCGAGTTGTTCTGGCGCCTCGGCGTCGGACACAGGTAATATGGGATGGTAGTCGTACATTTTGGGCTGGGCAAAGCGCGATGGGACGAAGAACGCTGGTCCGAAGGTATCTTGGAGGATGACGGTGAGGGCTTGCGCACAGACAAATAGGGCAAGGTAGGCTGCCCATGGTCGCGATTCAACCTCCAGGACGTTGTCTGGACAAAGCAAGAAATCTACACGGCTGCCTGTAAGCTTGAGAATCACGTTGCAAGGTTGTCAACGTACACAAAGCAATGTATAGTCTCGCTGCAGTCGTGCCAGCGATGTACGCTTTCGACAGCCCACTCGACCGACCGCGGCGTACGGACCGAACGATTTGCGGGGCCCAGATGAGTGAATATGTCGATGCAACGAAGATGAGGGAGAGTAACGGAGACGGGATCACGCGGACAATGAGGGTGAGGAATACAAACATGCCTAGCCAGAGGCGCGCGCTAGAATCGAAGGCGCTGTGCCGCAAATTGCCAGAAGGTCGGGGTTGTAGGAATAGCTAGCACTGGAGGAGGCGGATCTGGTGTCGTTGTCGCCCCCAGCGCAGTTGGTGTATCGGAGCCAGCAGCATTTGTGGGAAGTATTGTGCTTGCTTGCTCTTCTTCGGGCAGTTGTATTTGATGAATGAGGATGGAAAATTGCTTTAGGTGGTTAGTACCTTGTTCGTTGGTGGGAGGAGATCACCAACCGCCTCATACACAAACATGGTGCATGCCAAGAATGCTGGCGCAGTGAGCGAAATGGATGGCTTACCCTCAGCAATGATGGCGAATGTGACATGGCCAGCAAACGAGACGGCGTCGATAGTGGCTTGGGTGAAGAACATCCAGCGTGAGGCGCGGGACAGTCCGGCGGGCGTTCGACTTCGCTCCATTTGCTTAGAAAGGAGATACAAAAGAATCAGGTAAGCGACGCCAGCTGTGCCCGCATCTACGAGGTATCAGCACTCCAGTCGATGGGTGAGTTAATATCCTGACATGCCGTGACTTTACGGTAGAATGTGAACGACCTGGATAAGTCAGCCACGGGAATCACTATGCGTCGACGAAGCAACAAACCTTTGACCCTTGGCGTCCTTGATCTCAAGCACCAAGCCACATTCTTTGCTCATCAAGACGCCCTTCAGGTGCATCTTCGGCGCTTTCACCACAGGTGCGCCGGTGGGATGCTGCATTTCCTCTTCAAGGGCATCCATGCGGAATTTGGGGATATGAGAGGGAGCTAGTTGAGCGAAGACAGTGAAAGGGCATGTTGTAAGCCTGTTGTCAAAGGTTGTGTCGTCGGCCTCTATGACTCCTTCGTCAATGAGCTGCTTTAGCTTTTTGATACGCGAGGCCAGAATAGGTTGGACCATCTTTGCAGTGTCATTCATGTAATCCTTCGGGACGAGGGAGGGAAGCAAGCGTAGGTCTATGGGGCGACTAGCAAGTATCAGCACATGCAATAGCTTATGAGTTGTAGCGCACTTGTAGGGTTCGGCAAATCCGTATATTGACCCATTGGATATGAAGTGCACGCCCTCGAACTCAAAGTTGAGGTCTTCGCCATTCCAGCCGTCCGTGACTTCTAGTCTGCCAGTGATATGTGCCAAGTCCGAGTTGTTGTACCCAACGACAGTCTTGTCACCGGTACTGAGCGCAATCTTCGTCGTCGCTGTCCAATTCCATGCACCAACTCACTCTCCCATGTCGGTGACATCCGTTCCAGCCACGTAATGGGAAGCCGCCTTTGTCCGTGGTTCTGCGCGATTCTCGAAGAATGGGAGGGAAATGTTGTGAAATGTGGTCTCTCCGCGCATAACGCCGGTGATATTGGTGCAGTATGCAGACATTGCGGGGTCCACCGAGGTATGGGCGGGCGTAAAGCGGTGTACGATGTCCTCAAGCAAAGCATCCCGGGGTTCCAGTGTGAAGTTTGAGTGGGATCCATTCATCCAGGCTGAGAAGTTGGACAGCTGGTAGTCGAGTGACTCGAGGGCATGCTGGTACTGATGTCGAGCAAGGAATTCGTCCCCGTTGTGATGCGTCAACAAGAAGAGGATAACCATAAAGAATATGAATGACCCCGGGCCGGAACGACGCTGTCGCGCATCGGCGGCGGCGAATCCAGCCTCTGGGTCGTCCATCTACGTCGTCGTCGGGGAGCAAGGCAGGGTGCGGCACGTGCAAACGGATCAAGACCGATCTCGGTGCGGACGCTTTAGCAGGTTGGTTCACAACCACTATGTCCAAGCACGGTCCTTCAAGGCGATGGGACGTTTTCAGCCAAGCCCTTGCGCTCGCGGGAAGATCATCCGCAACTGGTTGGAAGTAAGACCGCTCTGTTTACGCCTTATCTTTCCCTCTTGACGCGCTTCTAGTTACGAAGAGTTTGTGGAGGGCTTCCCCAGCTGGGCCAAGGCCGAGAAGGAGCACTCTGTCACTTTCCATCGCCAGATCCAAGACTATATCGCGGGCGAAACAAGAGTATATCATTCGACGCATAGCCACTTCCGTTTCTCATTTGGCCTAGAACCAAATCGAGACCATATTCGAGCAATATCGCGTTCAAGAAAACATAACGGTGATGCACAGAGCGATTCTGGATGCAGAGAGAAGGAAAAGAGAGGGAACGACGCGTAAAGACGCGTGGAAAGACGGGCGCGCGCCGCAGGATATTGCTGCAGCTTCGACTATACCCATTTTGCAGGCCGAAAAGAACCGACTGAATGCCATACTCAACAAGGTCAGTCGCCAATCTCTCTTCTCTTCGCTTTCTAATACTCCACACAGCTGGAAGAAGAGAACGATGTCCTTGGGCAGGAGCTTGAGAAGGAGATCGCCTTGGAAGACAAGATGGTTGCACGAACAACCAAGATTCTCGATGGCTTGGATGCTGTGAGTGTTTCCTTCTGCTGAAAACCTCATCTCCAATTCCCCATAGGCGGTCAAAGAATGGGAAGTCCTTCCCTTAGACGATCTGTATGCATGGAGCGAGACAGCCGCAGAAGGAACGGTCCGTTGAGTTGACCACCTAGTACGTTTTCCCAAGTATATCGTAAAGCTATGACTCCGGCTCTTTCACTACTTTCTATCAAGCCTGAAAATGTCCTCCCCCGTATGCCAGTCACACTGTTCAACAATCCCGCTCATGCTCAGCCGTTCACCGTCTTTCCAAATTCAATGAGAACGATGATATCCCTCCCCAGACCTCAAGATGATACCTTACCTTCACGGCCTCGGCGACTGGGCGCACGAACAGCGACTTCCTGGACGAGCATTGCTTGCAGGTTGCTGTGTATTCAAGGGCTCATTTTAAGCATAACAACTCCCAGCACCTCTTCCCATTCGTGCTCCGGACTATGCGGTCAAGCGCTAATCCTCTAGCAGGTAGCGCGCGCGCAAGAACAGTCAAGCTGAGTGTGATGAGACGTTCGTCCAAAGAATTACGCGGTTAAGGGTTATCGAAGGGCTACAATGTATACAATTGAAGAAATTTAACATAGGATTGAAGGCTGCTCATACTCGAGGCCTGCTATACGATGGAGGCTGTGGGAATCTCCGCCACTCTCAGCTTAGCAGCACCATAAGGAACGAGGGTGACATTGTACGAATCACCCAGGCAAGCGTTGGGGCTCTGTGGAGGCACAGACGCCGTGTTTTTCGCCAAATCCCAGGCAATGTCGCAAGCCAGGGCTGTTGCAAAGTATCGTCAGCATCGCCTGTGAAGAAAATGAGACCGACACTCGCCTGTAAAGGTAATGGGTTGGGCGCCAGACTCCCAGGCATAGAACGGCATGGCCTCCACTTCGCCGGACTTGTCATTGATTGAAAGCGTCGATGTGTCGATGGCCAGAGCCCAGTTCTCAGTCGGAAGAAGGATATGGTCGACAGTGTTGTTGTCGTACTGGGTCAAGGAAATGTCAATGCGCTATCTCAACCTTGTGGAATATGGACAGCATACCGGAGTCAAATATTCAGCGGGCGCGTTGGGGTACAAGTTCCTCACGTCGCCCAGAGCCTGTGCGCTCCTATGCCATGCTATGAGATCGGCGAATGAACATGAGCATGTATTACGCACCTAAGACCAGGGGAAACGGTGTCGTTGTAGGCTAGCTCGACGGCGTACAACAGGCCCCCGTAGCTCACGGAAACAGCGCCATTCAGGCGTTCGTCGACAGACAGTTCCGCCCCAAGAGATAGGCTGACTTTGGTCTCCCCAGCCTCGACGGAAATGCTCTGATGATTTTCCGAATCTGGCGACAGCGATGTCGGGTCGGCGCCACTGACACTGATGCTGCTAGCGTCCGTCGCCCAGCCTGGAATACGAATTTTGAAGGTGAATGGCCCGTCGGATGTGATGGTATAGCTGAGATCGTTGCCGAAGGGGTATAATGTGTCCACACGGACCTCGACTTGAGCGTTATTGACGGACCCGCTGTAAGTCAAAGGCCCGAGGAAAACATGGATCAGTTCAGTGTTGCCATTGCCCGTGTAAAAGGAGTTTGCCCAGAATTTTGGGAAGCCTTGTGGGTGGTTGACGGTACAGCAAGGGTAGTTCCTGTGTATCTCATTGAAGCAGAGTCGACAAAGAAACTATTGATCACTTACGGCTCGAATCCAAACACATTGGAGAGTGGCCCGTTGACCCCGAAAGGAGGTGGATCCATCTCCTTGGACCATATCTGGTTCGCTGACAGACTTTCAGACGATATCTGACGGGCGAAAATGCGACTTACGCTGTTGGTCATATTGATGTGCCCACCAGTCATGCGTAATTCCGGCTGGAAGTGCGTTGTATGCTAAACTTGTATGAGAAAAGGCGAAAAACAACCCTCGCTCGACTTGCCAATTCTTTCAGCCCTGTCTGCAACATCGTTCGTACCGAATATTTGATAGATAATCGATAGGGAGTATATTTGCTCCCTGTTCTTATTAGTAGGCGTCAATGGTAGGTGTTGGGCACGTACACAACGGTGCAGAGCTCTGTTCCCCGAGATGGCTCGAGTCCCGCCAAGTGCTCGTCAGACAGATATGAACCTTTGTACAACATGAGCACAGCATATCAGGATATTGGAAACGGACCATACCTGACGCGGCGCCATGATATGTATACAAAAGTTTGATTCGTTCAAAAGTGCTTTCCTTGTCTGTGTCGTCCGCTGTAAAGCGCCATGCAAGAGCCTCGGATTTCAGAGCTGAACAACGTTTCAATACGCGACATTCTGAGGGTATATATATTTGGTGTACCTTCGGCATTGTTGACACCGTGTGTCCAAGGCGCATAGCCGGTGGTAACAGCCTCCTTGGGGAACGTAGCGTCGGTGAACCAGTCGTTCTTCCACGAGTATCCTCTGTCGCGGACAAGCTTCATTGTCTCAAGGAGCTGGTCTTCCTTCCCATTGGGGTAGTTGTCGTATACCCATTGCAGTGACAAAACGAGCTGGGAAACTGTCAATAGAGAGACAGTCGCGCGATAGACGAAGGACGTGCCTCTTCCCATCGAACGTACTGATATTCGAATTGGAATCCAAGCGAAGCATCACCTTCTGTTCCATTTGACCATGTCTCGTATACGAGGTCAACAAATCGATGTATCGAGTCTACGATTCGCTCGGTTTGTGTGGGGTCACTCTCAGCGTATTGCTACCACGACAAATCAGGTTTTGGACGGACATCTGAGGAAAGTTGCTTACAGTGAGACCCATCAGCATGAGATAGCGAGGCCAGACGAGGCGGGGAACGGGATCCGACGCGTTCAGTGGCTCGGGCCCAATCCATCCGTCGTCGCCTTGCGTGTCCAAGTTATGGTCGAGGAATTCACGCACTTGACCAATGAGTCGCTCGTCTCCAAGCTGGAACGCGAGAGCGACCATCCCATTACTACATGGTGTAAGGACCACAGGACGATTCGGCAGAACGTACGTACAACCAGTAAGGCGCGGCTTCGTGCATAGCGCTATATTCGATACTTCCGCCTGGAGACCAGATGGAACCCTTGACACTGTGAATCGGTATGTCAATACAGTGCCGCGAGATAGAGAAAACAATCACGAACTATGCAGCCCAATCCATGAGATGCCCAGCGAGGCCATCTGCTTGCACTTTTGCCTGGTCAAGCTGCCAGCCCGAGGGCTTAATGGCGCCAGTGGGTATGCGGCCATAGAGCGGTACTTGCACTGGAACAAGAGGAACATTAAACATGGGGGGATTTTTGCAATATCATTGACTTGCGCGCTCCAAGAGCCCTGGTCGCGGACAACCCTATGATCAGCGTCGACGCTAACGATGTTGACCACATTGTGGAGGTGGGAGTGTAGAGTATGGTTTCGTCGTTAACACGATACTTATAGGATACCTGGCAAGAACCGCCGTCCGGATGACGCTACGGGGTGTGCAGAAGAACAGGCCGGCCCGTTGAAGCCCATGCGAAGTGAACATCAGGTGAGCATGTTGTTATTCGTCAGACTGGCTATTATTCCTTGCGATGACTGAAAGTAAACAGGAACATGGAGATTGGATCCGAGAACTAGAAAACGGTCAGCGGTCGGTATTTCAATGTCTGCTATTATGACCTTAAATATCCGTGAGACTCTGAGGCAGCTTAGGTGACAATGACATGTGCTGCTGCTTCTGGTTGAACGGTAATTTTCCACTCACGACATCGATAGCGTTCGCCTCCTTCCTATCAAAAGTTGCATTGACTCTGACAAGACTGCTCCCCGGGCTTCGCCCCGTTTGCCGGGAAAGACAGCAAGAAGACTGAAGCTGAATGTCCATTGGGCGGCCCGCAAATGTGCAGATGTACTCAGGTTGTACTATTCAAATCGGCGATATCTGCCTATGGGAAACTGGCTTCAAAGTGCCCGATGATCATGATGGTAGAAGAGAGAGAGATGATCGAGTTCATTGTTGCCTGCTTTCAAGTCGAACTGACACCACACAAGTCCTCAAGTCACCCTTTTTGAACTGCTCACTTAATGAAAAGTTCATTGGTCTGAATAAATACACCGGTATTTTGGGCCCCGCAGATTACATAGTAAGTAAACATCCTTTGTTATGGACAATAAATCTCTCAAGCCTTGAGACCGACAACCTGGTAGTTGAAGTTGCAAGTGCCATCCGTGTCAGCCGCAACATCCACTGTCGATGAAGCGGAAACGAGGGAGTTTCCACCCGACTTGACCTCAACAGTCACGCCGCCAGTCTTGATTCCAGGCGCGAAGAACGCGTTGAGACCTTGGACTGCTTGGTATTCCGCAATCACACTGCCGCCGCTCGAGATGGTGACAGTGTATCCGGGCTCGGCCAAGTAGAGCGCGACGTTGACGGCGTCCTCAGCGCTTGCTGCGTTGCTAGGCTTCCCAAGGGAGTCGCCAGAGCATGACGCCGTCGTAAGAAGGGGGCGGTACCAGAATGCGCCAGCGACTTTGCCTTCGGTGGGGACGACCTGTGTCAGGTCGGTGACACCCTCCTTGAAAGCTTTGATGAAGGGAGGGAAGACGTTTTGCCATGCGGCGTGGTCGTATCCGTCGGTGTATGCTGGGATAGGGCTGTTTTCGATAGCCTTGGACCAGATGGGACCGATGTAGTGAGACTCGCCAGCGTCGTTCCAGGTGATGATCTCGACGAAATCGGGAGCAACAGAGAGGACTTGACCGACGCGGAGACCCAAGTCTAATGGCAGAGTCAGACGAGTTTCAAAGGTTCTTAATGAAACGTACTCAGTTCACCCTTGCGGTACCAGTTCTGACCGTCAGCAATGTGCTTATATTGGACGGGTGAGATGGCTGCGACGATGTGAGTCCAGGACAATCGAGTATATGAGACTCTCGCTTACGCATCATGAATTGCTTGCTCGCATCCTTGGCTCCACTGAGGTACTGCTCGTCGGCCTTGGAAGAGACGTTGACATTGCCATCTTGCTCATAGGGCCATGCACTGTCCCAGCTGCAGAGGAGTCAGTATACCATCCTATGGGAGGTTCAGTAGACGCGCCTGAAGACACCATCAACCACAGGGTAGGTCGAGAAGAAATCCGTCGGTCCGTTTGGCGCGTTCGAAAAGCCCGGGATGAAGTAAATCTCAGTGTCAAGGGCATCGCGAAGGTGGGTCTGCCATCCGTTGTTGGGTGTGTCGCTTCCGAAGGTCAGTGTCGCGCCATAGAACGTGCTGATGACCGGCTTGTTGTCGTGCTTGTAATACGCATTGGTGGAGGAGTAGTTGCGGAAGGTATCCAGGAAATAAGAAACGTCGTCCTTGACGGCCATGTCGAAGGAGAAGAACAGCTTGAAGTCATTCGCCTCAGCAGCCGCGAATATCCACTGGATTGAGTTGACGGCCCAAGAGTCGACAACGTTCTGGACATTGAGAGCAAATGCATCGATTCCGATGGCCTTTGCCTGCAGCACGTCTTCGGTCGCCTGGCTTTCTTCCATCCCTCCAATCTAATAGAAGTTAGCAGGAGAAGAGACAGGACAGGGTGCGACCAACCATGTAGTGGGCAAAGACATCTTTGAGGGCAGCATATGATGGTGTCGCTGTGCTAAGCAGAATAGCGAGGCCAGTTAGTGTAGTGAAGCTCCGCATCCTGGGGTCGATTGGCTGATGCTGTTCCCACTCATCATTGTGGTCTTATATATGAACGGCCGCCACGCCTGAAAGGACTTCGAAAATGGGGTCAAACGACGAGCCACCAGCGAGCCACATGTATTGCAAGACGAAGCAGGTACAGCTGTTCAGATGATGGTGTAACACGCTTTGATGAATTCTGGGTTCCGGTCAGACAACCTGCGATCCGTTGGCAGAACAGTATTTTGCTGTTACAGCAGCACTATTGGCATGCGTCCGAAGCCTTTCTTGTAGAGTGCGCCCTCTTTCACTTTCGTTCCAAGTCCGCTGTGCGCTCTGGCCTTTGTTTCCAGACGAAAGCTGATGCCGGAATTCTCGCAGGCTCCGGAGGAGTTTTGGCCGAGACGGTCGGCATCAAGTCGACGTGGTGTTTCTGAATATTGGCGTTGTTGATGGCGGCCGGAGGGAGCAAGCAATTGGCAAGCAAGCTGATCTCGTTGTACCGGCCCGAGATGCCGATCAAAGTGTGCCCATCAGCTTGCTCTAAGTGTACTTGGGCCTCACGCTCAATACCCAGTACGCAGCTGGAAATATTCGAGAGCCTCTCAGAGTGACAGATTCATTTGTCTGTATAGAGGACGCTGACCATCACATGCTACGCAAGAGCCTAATTATTGGCGAGACGCTCATCCCGACGGATCTGTTTGTACCAACATCACTCAAGAACCTGCAAAATCAAGTACCATGCCTCGATTGCACATGTATATTGCGGATATACGCTTGCTTTTACATTTCTACGACGGACCACTGGTGGGCGAAACAAAGTCCATGGTGACAGCTCGTGAGTCTACTTGACCTGAGCTCTCAGCTGCATGAGCGGACTAGCGATAACGTGACAAACAACGCGATTTCAAGCTCAGACTCCTCCCTTTCACGGTGAAGATTTCCGTGATGACGAGGCCTAGACAACGTTGTTGTACTCGAGTTCATAAAAATTGGTATATGAGGTTAGCGATTTACCACTACAGCTGGTTACGAAATTGTGTAAATAAATATGCATGTGAATATGTGGAGAGAGAGAGAGTAACAAGAATAAAGAAGAATGAAAAATAGTAGAGTCGTGAAGATACAGTGAAAGTTCCGAATGTCCACCCAATGCAGTTTTCCTGGCGCCTATGGAGGCAACCGGCCGACACACTGCTCGCACAGCATATTGATGATGTCCAAGAAACGAGCGCGTAGGGTTATCCCGATTGGAAATAGTCGTGGACGTCAAAGTCGGGCGGCGAGGGAAGCTCGTCCGCAACCCAGTCCTCGAATTCGCTGGGATCCAGTTCTGGCACTTGCGCAAAGTTCTCCTGTGACAATACCTTCATCGGAATAGCAAAAGACGTAGGAATTGGGTCTTCCGAGAGTAGCTTCATGCCCTCAGCATAATGGTCGATGGAAGAAGCCGTAGGAACCTGTTCGATAGTCGCGGGCTCGAATGGTGGCCATTGCGCGAGATCCGATTCGTCGAGCTCAGAAACGGCACAAGAGAAAGCGGGCTGTGCGCTCTCTTCCGTTGCTTGCACAGGCAGTATAGGCGACTCAGCAGCGGGTTGTTGGGGATGAATCGCATCGGATTTAGTACGGCGGTTTTTATGCATGGACTTGGACTTGGGGTTGTGATTTACGGGCTCGTTTTGTCCTACAGCTGCGTAATACATTCGGCGCTCATCCGCACCCAGAAGAAGCCAGTCGTCCAAGATAGTGTGAGTCGTATCCGTTTGCTCGCTGTTACCACACACGAGGTCCTTGGAGGATTCCTGGAGGCGCTGACCACGATAGAGTGCGTATAGGGCGTATGCTTTTGAGGCGCTGTCGGATTGAGCGTCGTCGTGAGGTACGTTGGGCGAGCGCAAGATACGCGTCTGACGGTGAGGTGGCATCTTGACGATGGAGGAAGGTAGTGAGAGTGATGGTGGTATGTGGTCAAGTGAGAGAGAGAGAATTATCGAGCGCTCATATATCATGTTTGTGAGTCCTTTTGTTTTTGTGTCATACCACGTGCCTGTAAATGACCTGGAGCCAAAGTCACAAAGGGCCGGCTTTGTTGACCAACCTGGCCTTCCAAATTGACCGTTTTGACCATTGCCCCATGGGTCAGCGTGGTAAGTAAGCCACCATTATGGGAATTTTAATGGCCGTTGCGGTGTCATGCCCAGGGCCCTCGTTGACTCAGTGTTACACGCGAAGAGACCATGAAAGCAAAAGGCAAAGTGCGGGCGGAGACCGGACCGATATAACCGATCTGAATTTCCACATTTTCGAACTTGATCATGTTCTTCTACATCTCGTTCCTGCGTCCGCCGCCTGCATCTGTTCCCGTCGCTGGGAAGGTGACCCTAGTACCGCAGGTGGCGAACGACCTGCGAACAGAGTATCTTCCCGGCGCCCAGGACATCTATTACTCCTGGCACAGTGGCACATCGCAAACGCGGGGAGTGAAGCTCACAACATGGAGGCAGGATACGATGTATCGCGAAATGAATGTTCCGCTTCCTCAGGCAGCAAAAGACAGGTCACATTGGAGGCTCATTCTGAGCCCATCGCCGCAAGAAGCGACAATTAATCTTCTCGATGTCGCGCAGCTTGGTCAAACTCCCTTTCCTATGCTCAGCGTACCCATCCGCATTGGCAAAGGCGGTGAAGACAAGAAGCAGGAACAGATTGAGAGAGTCTATGCTCTAGGAACTGGCAGGATCAAAATTACAGAGCAGACGTCCTTCGATTTAGACAAGGTTTGTGTTTCGGTCACCTTTTCCTCCAGAGTGTAATCTGTCGACGTTCCAGAAAATATGGGATAGTGGTATTGGCTTGAGCTCTTGGCTAGCGTCAAGGAAGCGCGACGGCTTGTTGCCTCCTTCGCTTGGCGATGCTTTGTTTTCTACATCCCCCAGACGGATATTAGAGCTGGGTCCGCGACCTTCCGTGTGATTTCATCTTGATGTTGATGCGCATGGGTAGGTGCAGGAACAGGGATTGTCGCCATCACCATTGGTGCTTTGAGATCAGCGGATTCTGAAGCGGAGCCCCCAGAGTGTCCTGCCGAAATCCTTACAACGGACCTCGGTTTGCTGTTTACATTGTATGTTAGCTACTCTCTCTCATTACAAAACAGACTCTGCGATGGAAATTCTGCGCCATAACATCGCCGCAAATAGTCCACTCTTCAAAGCGCAACACTGCTCGCCCGTAGCTCGTGTCCTAGACTGGGACAGTGAGCTTCCAGCCTTTACTCAAGAAGGATTCGACGCAATCGTGTATGCAAACCCGTCTCTTGCGTCCTGCTTACACTCACGTTCCCACAGGATGGCGGACATCACTTACAATACAGCATCTTTTCCGTCGCTAGTAAAAACTCTGGCCGGACTGATTGAACGATGCAGAAAACCGCCGGTGATTCTTCTAGGATACAAGCAGCGAGATGAAGGGGAGCGAACTTTATGGCCAATGCTGAAAGACGTCGGAGTCGAACTCACGAAACTCGACGAGGTTCTAGGAGCAGGAGGTTCTCCCGTCGAAATTTGGATGTCCAATAGTCCATGATATCCTATGGCTAACGCCCGAAGGACTTGTGAAACCAGTGAGGAGACTCGTAGGGGTATGAGCTTTGTTAGTTCGCCCCTCCCTCCCATCCTGTAGCGTGTATTTGTTTCCTGAACTGTCCTCGAACGCCTCATTTCTGTGACCCGAGTTTTTTGCAATGCATGTCCAATTTAGGACTCGTTTAATAACACTCGAAACATCATTGTTCTTTCGCGTTCATAGTTTGGCCTTCTTCCAACCCTTTTAGTGACGCACAAAGAGAGTTAACGCCGGAAGATGATTTGTGGCGGTTTCGCAACACACGTGGGGCTGATCGCATGGCGGTTCATAATTGTGTTCCTCTCCCTTTTACCTTGACTACGGAAATTCCTTGGACCAAGTCCCTTTGTCGCCAACGACGTGTATAAAAGGCGCGTGCGCTGCGCAACCGGGAACCACGACGTCTGAAACGACTACGACGACTGTACAGAGCAATGTGCGACGAAGGTTATAACGATGAGGACGTGCCTATGGCCGCCCCGAGCCCACGGACGGCGCTGTTCAAACAGGTCAGCGTAGGGTCGGAACAGGAATGCGAAGGTGTGTGGTCTCAGAGATCCTTGGGCGATACTAATACACACAATAGAGCTTGCATACCGTCTGCTGGCGGCTTTACCTCGTTCGCGCATTGCAACAATACAGCGCAAGCTAGCACCTCTCCTACAGTTCGACGTGGTTGGGGTGCGTAACCTTCGCGATGGACTGTTCATTTTTTGTAACCTGTTTGCAGAGTCTGCCCGCGGAAGTGTCATTGTACATATTCTCTCTGCTCCCGGCGTATTCCCTCATCACTTGCTCTCTTGTTTGCAAGCAGTGGTATAATCTATCCAACGACCAAAGTGTCTGGAAACATCTCTGTGCTCTAAATGGTTGGGAATGGCGCCAGCCACGGCGACACCACCCTTTCGAGCCCAAATGGCGCGAAGCGGACTCGGACGATGAAGGTATGGGCGGCTCTGACGAAGAAGCCGAAGAAGACGACGATGCCATGGGCGACATTGATGAGGATTCTGGCTTCTATTCCTTCACTGCGGACGGTCCATCCACATCTTCCGCTCCAGTGTTGATGCCGCTCGCGGGCCCATCACGGGCTAGACTCAGCCTATACCCCCGACCACCTCAGCGCCACTCAGCCCCTCCGATTCTGCCCTCCCCCTCCTCGAATGGCCCCTCTAGACCGGACTACAAACTGCTCCATCAAACCCATGTTCGCCTCCGAAACAGATTCATGTCCTCGACGTATCGCCTCTCGGCGCTACAGACACGGGGAGCTCCAGCTAATGCGCACACCAACACCATTTACTGCCTCCAGCTCTACACCTACCCGGAAACAGGAAAGCAGGTCCTTTTCACCGGCTCGCGGGACAAGACCGTACGTGAATGGAACGTAGAGGCAGGCTTGGTCGAGAGGGTCATCAGCGGTGTCCACGGCAGCTCAATTCTGAGCATCTGCGTCCATAACAAGATGCTGGCAAGCGCCGGAAGCGACAGGCGTCTGGCGATATGGGACCTAGAGAAGAACAAACTTATCACACTCATTCAAGACCATGAAGATAGCGTGCTCTGTGTACGCTTCGACGAAGAGCGTGTTGTTTCATGCTCCAAGGGTAAGTTCACTAATTTCGCTTGTGGCTTTAGACTGATTTTTTTGCAGATCGAACGGTGCGCACCTATCGCTTCCCGGACCTCAAGCCTGAATTCGTCCTCACCGGGCATCGCGCCGCGGTTAACGCCGTCTCCATCTCGCGCACACTCATCGTGTCTGGTTCGGGTGACCGCTCGGTGAAGCTCTGGAACACGAAGAATGGACAGCTCCTACGCTCTTTCGATAACCACCACACCCGCGGGATAGCATCCATCGATTTCCTTGGGCCTTACATTCTTTCTGGCTCGTCGGACAAACACCTCCGCCTCTTCGACATCACCACCTTACAGGGCTGGTCGACTTCGAGCCAGCACGGCGATGGAGAGACGGCCAATCCTCCGGGATTACAGTGCCAAGCGTGTGGGAGCACCAACGTCAACATTACGGGCGAGCAAGGTGTAAGCCCTACAGATCAGTGTATGCATAACGATCTCGTCCGCAGCGTTGCGCTTGGGGAGGACCTGGTTGTTAGCGGAAGTTACGACCTCGCCATCAAGGTCTGGGACCGACGGACTGGGGCGCTGGTCGCGAACCTTAGCGGCGGTCACACTGGTCGTATTTTCTGTGTCGGGTTCGACTGCACAAAGATCGTGAGCTGTGGTGAGGATCAGAGGATATGCATTTGGGACTTTTCTCATGGAGTAGATACCTCGTTTTTGAAGTTGTAATCTTCGAACGAGCCGCTAGACCCTGATAGTTTACCTTACACTCATTGTACATACTTCAGTATCATTTTGAACGCGGAACATATTTTCTTTTTGCTTTTTGTTTTCCTCTGACTGGGGTATGTCTTGCAGAATGCCGCGAGGTGAGTACTTGAGTTCGTACACGGAATGCGTAGACTTCAACGGTGCTTGACAGCATCACAGGTAAGAGTAGTTTATTGACGGCGTGCCGACAGCGTGAACCGGGAGAAGAGTTAACGTTGTTTCTAGTTGCCCTCACTGATAGGTACAATTACGTCCAATCCTTACCTTTGCACTTGTTCTCTGGTGTGATTGACAAGGTGACAGCCTGCTTCATGGTATTGTGGCACAAAAATCCATTGTGTGGCTAGAATACCATTCCATAGGATATGATGTCGTATCGCGAACTTGGCGAGCTGACTATAAATTTCCATTGCTGAGCTTACCGGCGCTGGGCTCTTGCATCAAATCATCTATGTCGGTATACTCGAGGATGGGGAACGGTTGCATAGCGTTAAATCAGATGGTGTACTGGTTGGGTTACTTGGTTTACATTGTGCAGTATCAGTAGCGTTTCCGTACTATACGCTGACTATATACTCCTAGGTATATGAATGCTTGGGTAATTGTACAGTTTGAATTTTTTCATGCGAGTCCGTGCGATTTCGGGATATCAATCCTTCGACTTCCTGTCATGCCGTTCCGTCACAGTAGTCCCTTTGCTTTCATCAACCTTCGACACAACATTCTTCGCGTTCCGGTCGGATCCTTCGACATCAGTCGCATCTCCTTCTCCAGAGTCCGTCTTCGACTCTTCATTCACCTCATTTTTCTTCAAACTGAGTTGCTTCTCCTCCTCCTTCATCTTGCGGCAAGTCAACATATGCTTGACGAGCGAGCCGAGGCGGTCGGAGGCTTTGAAAGTACAACATGGGCAGCAGAAATTGTCGTTGCCGTAATGAACCTGAATTATGTGCGACTTGAGATTGAAAGACAAACGGGAGGGCAAATCCTTCTTCGAGCCTATCCGATGGCCTTGAGTGCATCTACCATCTGAATGTTTTTCTCTGCAGTGATCCTGCAAGCCTTTGGAAGACATCTGTCCCGCCGTTTTGCAAGCTTCGTCGAGTGGGCATTCCCACCGCATCTCCTTATCGAACGGTGTTTTGTAGATAATGAAGGAGCCGTTGTTGGCGGCGCTGGTGAGCGGGTATGCCTCGGAGAGCTGGGCAAAGTAACATCCAACGCCCTTCTGTTTAAGGTCCCTGTCCTTGTTGATGATTATGACAGCTACATTCTTCGGGACTTTGTGTAGCGGGCTAGTCGAGTCGTTGTCGTTGTCGTCAGAAGATTCACGCTGACGCTTTCCGAGGCGAGATGGGGGATTCGGTACCGGGTTGGCTGGCTCTGGGGAGGAGGATGTGCTACTGTGGCTTGTATTCACACTAGTATAGGTTAGAACACATAAATAACCAGCAGACGGTGCTCACTCACAGTGTTTGACTTGGAGAAAAGCTTTCTGCTGTACTCGAGGCAGTAGTTCGCTCGTTAGGGGATGAGCGCGACGGCCTGAAGAGACTTGTTTGCTATATTGGAGATGATTAAAACAATGGACGCACTTTTTGTTAGCCTTTTTTTCGTTCTTTTTCTGGGGAGCCACACCAGTAGTCTTCTTTCGCGGTTTCCCTTTGCTTTTTCGAACAGTCTGCTTGGGGGGAGCTGTTTTAGAACTGGAAAAATATTAGCCACCGCGCTGAAGGAGTTGGTCTCGTACGTACTCATCATACGGGTCATATTCACTCTCCTCGGAGGATTCTTCTACATATTCGTCGTCTTTGTCCAGTGCGTCGTTGTTGCTATTCGTTGTATCGGTGGGTGGCGCAACGGCGTCGGCCCTACACGGGTAGCATGAGCGAGCATTTTCTACGTGGAGAAATGGGAAGAAATTACGTCTGTGTTCCTATTTTCTTCAAGTCCTGCCAAAACTTGGCTATTTTCTTCACGCTGTTGAGGTCCTCCCATTTCAAGGGAAACGTTTCGCCAGGACGCTGGTCGTTCCAGACGGACACCAACGACAGGCGGTGTGCTTCAAAGGAAGGCATGCCATATAGTCTCAATACTTCATTATTCACAGCCCTACACTGCGCGTCAACGTTGTCCAACGACAGAAACAGGACCCATGAGCGTACATGGTGTCTGATTCCCAATAATCGATTCAGAACAAAG
The DNA here is from genome assembly GCA_000934385.1 of Cylindrobasidium torrendii FP15055 ss-10. Classification (NCBI taxonomy): domain Eukaryota; kingdom Fungi; phylum Basidiomycota; class Agaricomycetes; order Agaricales; family Physalacriaceae; genus Cylindrobasidium; species Cylindrobasidium torrendii. Next base: position 21,237 of record KN880754.1, read on the forward strand.
CCCGGCGTTGAAGATACGACCAAGGTCACGGTGGTTGATGAGAAAGGCTGGAAGCGTGGGCAGTGTTGGAATATCAGTGATCGGCATGTCCGGCATATCCGGTCACGTGAGCAGACCACATTCTGCCTTTGAAGTTTGCCCCAGAGGCACAGCGCCTCTAGTGGTCCATGCCAAAAAATGAGTATCACCAACCTACTTGTAGTTTATATAGGTTGTTTTCTAGTTGATTAGGATGGCATGGCTGTGTTGATGCATTGCAGACTAGCCATGACGAAGAGTTGGTTAGGATACATAATTTTCGACATCAAATGGCTTCTATAAGAGCTACTTCGTCTGAGTTTTTAGAAAAATTCCCGGTCTGTGGTGGCTTCCGGGAATCCTTCGAATTTTGTATTTAGAGGTGAGGGCAATTGAGAGCGTCCAGGAGGGCATCTCTTGGTTCTAGATTCTATGGCCTATCCTGAACAGTGCGAGAGTCAATTTAAGTGTAAGTGAGGTCTCTCATTCCGGGAGACCCCAGAAATTCGTGATTCTATTGGAATAAAATGACGTCCAGACGTAAAAGATCGACGACTCTAAAAAGCTTTGTTATGGGATAACAAGAGACACTCCGGCACAGCGATATTGAACCAACAAGATGCCGTGGCGATGACAAGCAGAGACAGCAACTACGTATACGATCACAGCTCGACAAACAGAACCTTTCCAAAACTTGAAGCAATCACCATCAGCCCCCTGTCCTCATCATAATCAAACGCCGTCCAATTATTGAACGCATTGCTGCATATCCAACTGCTGACCACCTCCTTCCCCGCATTCAGCGCCCCAGGAAACACGGCAGCCACTAACGTCTCCTCCGCCAACATCACAGAACTCTCGTCGGCAACCAGAGACCGCTCGTGCGGGCGAATCCATAGCGCTGTCCCATATTTCCCTAGAACGACCTTTGGACATCGCATTGCCCCTCGCGGTGAACACACTTCTATCGCTGGCACGGGTGGAAACTGGTACCCTTCTAGGTCGCCCTGTGCGGGGGGAATCGTGTGTAGCTGTAGTGTGCTGGTATCTGCTGTCCATGGGTTGTCGCTCTGATGTCGTACAAGAACTGAGAACCCATTGGTATGGGGATTATACGCAACGCTCATGCCATCGACCCAGCCAAATGAATGCGAGTCGACATGTTTTGCGGAAGGGTATGCAAAGAGGTGGATGGAGCGAGCGCGCACAACGAGCACGTGTGAGGGGGAGAAGACGACGTCGATGGCGTGGTCGATGAAATGTACTTGCTCAGACTCGAGGTTGATAGTCTCCTGCGTGCTGGTGTTGTACAGAGTCGTCCCGCTACCTTCGTCACATAGTGCAAGGAGCGGTCCATGCAGAGACATCGGTCTCAGGTTGGTCGGGATGGTGCAAAGCACACTGAGCTTGCCTGCATCGTCCACGCTCAGAAGTACGACCGAACGTTCACTGCAGTTCATGTGAGCGACAGTCAATAATAAATGAATGGACGGACTTGTCGAGATTGGTTGTAAGAATGGCAATGCACGCATTGGCGTCATGATCTGTATTAACAGACAGCGCGCCCTCAAACATAGCCCCATGCGGCGACCATTCGCTGCACTTCGCGCCCTTCGCTGCCCAGTCCCATATTGACAGAGTCGACCATATTGCGCTCGAAACAGTAAGAACCCAGCGCTTCTTGACGAACCGTACATCGGTGATTGCGGTACTCAACGTCGCAGTAAACTCGAACTCGGAAGCAGGGTGTACATGTCCCGACTGCCATTTTGAGGCGACGCGAGAGGCGCGGCGGACATCGGCTTCCAGAGTAGGGCTATCCAAGTTACAAGATAGAACTAGGGATTGGTTGAAATTGATCCAGACAATGCGCAAGAGGGAGATGTCGCGTAGCCTACGACATGTCTAGTATCCTTCATCATTTCAACACACCAATGGAGGGAAATCCAAGTACCTGGCGGACGTTCAGGGTGTCGGATACAGCAAAGAATTTGAAAAGCAGGAGCAAAATGTCCTCTGGCATGCTACTAAGCGCAACCATGGCAGTTCAGACGAGATGATGAGCTGCCACGCGAGCAACGACAAGATCAAGATCAAGCGCCACATTTTCATGAGAACTATTCCTCGTCATTATCATGTTCGATATGTTTCTGTAGGGATACAATATTGTTAAGCGCCCTCAACGAGGGATCAAGAGTTTGAAAGTCTGTGCACTATACTAATACATAATATAAAGTCCAACTAGCAAGAAAGCCCGTGAATCACGGGCGCGCCTGTTGGAAAGTCCGCTAAAGTGTCCTCAGCATGATGCTTTGGCTGTGCCCTGCCGCACGCGCCTGGCGGCGCGCGCTCTCGGGCACCTCCAAACTGGAAATTCGGATGATATACTATCATATAGTCAATATGATCCTTGATAAATAGAAACAAATATCTGGCATTATAACCTTACTTACGAAAACTTTGATGCCTTTGTGGCCTTTGTTCCTTGAGTTCTTCAAGCCTTCACTTAGACCCATTTCCCATCCTCCATAGTGCTAGTGAGTACTGAGCTGGGCTGCCTTACTACACGGCCCCGTGCCAGTAAGTTATAGTTAAATAGTATGCTTAAGGACAACATGGGGATCTATGCATTATGACAATACAATACTAAGAAAAACCTGGACTT
>KN880755.1:0-23894 GCA_000934385.1 Cylindrobasidium torrendii FP15055 ss-10
GTTTGTTACTGGTCTACCCAGCTTGAATTTGTAGACAAGGATAGCTCAATGGTTATTTTCTACTACACATAGCACAAATACATCTAATTGAGACTTGCGTAAGATTTTTTGCGATTTTTGCGGATTTTTGCGGGATTTTTGCGGGTTTTTGGCAGACGTCCGTCACGTCCCCGGACCATGAAACACCCCCTCTGTTATGCGTTACGGTAACGCGATTTGGGAAACGAAACGAGGGTCGCGTTACGCGTTACGTTTCATCCCTACGTGCGGCTACAGTATACTGATAGCTGCGCGGATACCCTCTCGATCAAGTCAAGCAATTAGTAATCACAGCATTGTCTTTATTTTCCGTCACAAGCTCTATAGCCGCGTTGTGGCGTCGGACAGGCTATCGCAATTGCGGTCTCTTTATTGCTGCCTGGGCAACATGCTGCTTCAAGTTGTTGTGCAACATTCCAGACAATAAATGCTCGCAGGTAATTGTCAACCTATTGTGCAGTCCGGGAACGGTTTGGTTTATTCAGATAGATATAAAAAGAGTTTAGTAGGGCTTCCCGCTCCAATCTCCCCAACCGACATATCCAGCACGATGTACTCCGAATCCGACTCCCACATCAGCTTCTTCAATCAACATGAACATAGTGATAGATGCTCACTTGTGCATGGTCTTGTCGATGCCTGTACTGCATCTTTGTCTACACCAGAAAGTGGGCCACGGAGGTGCTGGCGTTTCTACGCTGGTCTTCGGGATGTACTAAAGACGTCCGTGATCTACTTGGACAGCTTGGTCAACACGCGCCCCGATTTTTTCACCGCAAGCCTCCGCTTCGTAACCTCTCCGTTGGGCCCCTCGAATGATGCTAGATTAGACGCAGTAGGAAAAGCAGCCGCACACTGCACTTGTCCGAATGACGGCAACCTTTGGGCTCACCAACCATTCGAGGAAGGGAAATTCATCGACTCGGCTCATTGCGCTGAGCAGATCTATGCCGCATTGACTTGGATTTCTCTGGCAGGCGTCTCCAAGATATCCGTCGAATCCGATGGTACTTTTTCTTTCGAAACTCGCGTCACCAGTTTCGATGACCTGGAATACTACGCCAAAAAGCGATACGAACTAACGGGGTACTTGCCATGGCCCCGCAATCGCGCCGACGTCTTCCCCAAGTCGCCTCTAGGTATCGTCGAAACCCTCTGGTATTGCTTCCACAAGTTCAACCCCACCAACCGCGGCTACTCCCTTTCTCTTCTGAGTTATTTCTTGCTTATCGACGATTCCTGCCCCCACCAGCTCATCAGAAACCTGGGTCTCATGCCTGACTTTCCCACGCAGGCCATGGACCACATCCAGCTCATCATTGACTGCCACATGAAGGACGGCGCCAAAACACTGAGCGAATCGGACACTCATGCAACCGAATTTCTCACCATCCTCTGGATGTTCATCGGGGTCGCTAATACCATCGTTTCCGCCACAGATAAATCCGATGTTAGCGCTATGAAGGAAATTTGGATGGAGCACGCAAGGGATATTATTTGCGCCATGTCGCACTGCCTCGAAATTTATGGAGAGTCTGGAGGTTGGGAGGCTCAGCCGTGGTTTATGGAATACCGAACAAGGTCCCTTGAGGACATGACAATTGATGTAGCCGTTTGTCTCCTCCACATGTGTGACAACAGGTGGGGAGCGCCGTTATACAGTAGACGGGACTTCATGCGCCTCCATGAGAAAATCAGGGCGCAGATACGGTGAACATGGCGCAAATGGTCTGATAGTTATAGACTCATAGTACATTTATGTAGTGGCATTTAGTGGAGAACGTACCGTCCTTTGGTTTTTTGATCGGATACATAAAGCTGAATTTCTGAATCTCTGAATACATCCCGGCGTTTGCTGTGGGAACTTAACGATTGGGAGAAAAATTTCACAGACGTTGTCTTTGGGAGCTAAGATTCCGCCCGACTTACGGACGCAAATATTCCCTCAAGAACAACATGATGTACATGCAAGGCCAAATGCGGATGATTTTCCTTGATGCGATCAAAGGCAATGGCAGCGCCATTGTCATGCGTAATACATGATACTACTAAGCAACCTGGGAGTCAAAATGCATCTGGGATCCAGGATAAAATGACATGACGGATTTCGAGATATCACATATATCTCCTGGATCCCGAATTTACCATGGGCTAGGTTTTTATGCCGGACGATGGTTCAATTATCGACGCGAAAATTGCTTCTTGATACTCCGGGTGAACTAAGGCCATTCTTGACTTATCCTTGCGTAACTGCAAAAAAGAGATATTGTTGGAGCCTCTAACGTGAACAAGCTATCTGACCGTGGGTCGATGATCATGAATGGGGATCACAGTCCTCGACGAGTGCTTCCGAGTCCCTATGTTTGCGCGCGCCAGGCTGGCGTCGACGCGCCGCGAGGGCTCAGGTGCACCTTCACAATCGGTCAATGGAGCGAACACTCGATTAAACAATCTTTATGATTATACTGATAGCTGCGCGGTCCCAAGTGCCCTCTCGATCACGTCAAGCAATTGTGATCCCATCATTGTCTTTGTTTCCGTCTGACAGAGCAAGCCACAAGCTCAGTAGGGATCTGACAGGTACACCACTCTTATAGGAATGACGTTCTCTTGAGCTTTTGTCGGGAAACATGCTCTTTTTTACTACAGTAGTTGTCCAACATTCCAGACAATGGATCCTCGCTGGTCATTGTCAACTCATTGCGCGGCCCAGGTCCGGGAGAGGACAATGTATCTATCATGTATGCAAATCGGTATAAAAAGGGCTGGGATAGATATCCCGTTCATCCAATCTTCCCACTCGACAAACTCAGCACGATGTACTCCGAATCCGACTCCCACATCGACTTCTTCGTTCAGCATGGAGAGAGCGATAGACGCTCACTTTTGTATGGTCTTGCCGATGCGTGTACAGCATCTCTGTCTGCACCGGAATGTGGGCCGAAGAGGTGCTGGCGTTTCTACACTGGTGTTCAGGATATACTAGAGACATCGGTGGCCTACTTGGACGGTTTACGGGCCACGCACCCCTACTTCTTCACCGCAAGCCTCCGCTTCGTTACCTCGCCGTTGGGCCTCTCAAATGATGACGGATTAAACGCAGTAGGAAAAGCAGCCGCATTCTGCACTTGTCCGAATGACGGCAACTTTTGGGTTCACCAATCATGCGAGGAGGGAGAGATTATCGACGTCGACCCAGCCCACTGCGCTGAGAAGGTCTACGGCGCATTGCTGTGGATTTCTCTAGCTGGCATCTCCGACATAACTGTTGAGTCTGATGGTACGTTTACTTTCGGGTCTCGTGATGCGTGCTTCGAGAACCTGGAAAGATGTGCCAGAGAGCAGCTCGAACTCACAGGGAACATGCCATGGCCCCGCAACCGCCTCGACATCCTCGTCAACTCGCCTCACCATATAGTCGATAGCCTCTGGCATTGCTTCCGCAGGTTTAACTCAACCAACCGCGCCCACTCTCTGTCTCTTCTCTGGTTTTTTCTTTGTATCGACGACTCCCACGACTCGGACTTCTCCAGATGCCTAGCTCTCATCCCAGACTTCCCCATCCTGGCCGTAGAGCATATCCAGCTCACCGTCGACTATTACACGAAGGACGACGGCACGAAAACACCCAAAGAGTCGGAAATTCATTCGGAAAACCTTCTCACCATCATCTGGATGCTCTCCGAGGTTGTCAAAACCATCATTTTCGCCAAGGACGAGCAGAGTAGTACTGCTATCACGATGAAGGCAGTTTGGAGGCAGTATGGCATGGATATCGTCTGCGCCCTGTTAAACTGCGTTGAGGTCTATAAAGAGTATGGACGTGCGGAAGGTCACGCGTGGTTTAAGGCGCACGAAGAAAAGCCCTTTGAACACACTACCGCCCAAATAGTTGATGGTCTCTTTTATCTTAAGTGAAGATAGATGGGGGCTCGATGCGGTGGACCTGACGTTGGCACATCGTCTGGTAAGCAGCCGGTGGAATTGATCTGACCGAAGAAAGGTCTATTCTATTGATGCAGAGGTTGTCGAGCCAGGGGCAAAAGTCAAGGAAGTCGTGCCTTATTTTCTTAGGTATTTATTAGCCTGTGTAGATTTCTGAATACATCCCGTCGAAAAGTTGCAAGTTTGTTTCTGAGAGAACGAGGTAAAATGACACTGGGATTCCACCTCCCGTGATCACTGATGATGGCCATTGTTATACGTCATACCCCTCTCAAATAAGGAATCTTCGACATCCCTCCCAGTTGAGATTAGAGTGTATCGGCAGCTCCGACTAATTTTATCCAATCAATGGTTTTTGGCCGTGTTCCTGAGGATAATGTTATTCAGCTCCCTGCCAAAACCCCACTTGCCGATACACTCTATTAAGAGCGGAAGCGGGATTGAACCTGAGGAGGAAAAGACGTCGGCTTTGCAAATATCAATAGCATTGTTTATTAATTTCCGACGCACACTTTTGTGCGAGCCAAGTTGTATCTTCCGCTGTGCTTTCCCATCATCCAGAATGGCATTGATACCGCTCAACGGCATATGTCAGTACTCATGTCGATGTCCATACACGAAGCGATTCATTCACGGAATACACTTCACTTGAAAATTACTTCTTGATATTCAACAGTTACCTACCTTACTAACTACATTCATTTCAATTTAAATATCTCTTCAATAAAAAGTCCTAGTCAATATGCGAAAAAAAAGGGAGCAGGGTGGTAAACGAGCAATAGTGACGGCATCGAGCATCACGGAGAGGTAGGATAGGTAAAGGATCTCAGAGAATAAAGCACAAGGATAATGAGCGGAGGTAGCACACATACAAACACCAACACCAACACCTCTACTTCTTGCTGATAGTGAGGCTGCGCATACTCTCCTCGAGGAGAGCGCAGAGAGGATCGACAGCCTCCTTCTTGACCACAACCTCCTTCTTCATCACCACCGGCTCCTTCTTGGCTGGAGCAACGTCGACGACACGAACAACGGCGCTGCCCTCCAGGACCTTGCGGACCTTCTCGACATCCATCGGCGCAGGCTTCTCGCCAGTCGATGCCGGGGTGCCGCTGAACGCCTCCCAGAATGCTCCACCGAGACGCTTGGCCAATGTCTGGTGGGCAAGCGTAGCAACGATGGCTTGTTCTGGGGTGGGTGACTGCTTGTCGATGGACTTCTTGCCTTGCGACGGCTTGGCGGAGGGTTTGCCGGAGAAAACAGAGCCGAGCGGCGAGAGAGCCTGTTTCTCGCCACGGAAGTACTTGACACCCATTTGGCTGGCAAGGCCATGCAATGTCGGGCTGCCAGTGAGGAAAGGCCCGGGCAGGGCGAAATTGGAAAGTGTCGAGGGCAGCGGAAGGGATGGATTTGTAAAGGGTGATGGTGAAAATCTAGGGTCGGGCAGAGTATGCATTGGTGAATGTTGTGGTGAAGGCGTCGAGCGGGGCGACGGCGTGGGGGAAGGAGTGTGGGGCAACACAGTGTGGTTCTGGGCCATCTTGGTCCATAACTGCATGCGATATCTAAACAGAAGGTGTCATCATATGGATCTCTAGGTTTAAAAAGTGGACGTACGAGTCGAGGTTCTTCAATGTGAAGGCATTGCCCTCCGCGAAACCCTCGAAGCCATTCATGGACACCTTGGCGTCTTGCGGGGGCGGAGGAGTGTTCAGGGCGGGGTTCATGTTCTCCGGCGCGTGCTTGGCAGCGACACGCTCGGTGTTCCATTCGGGCATAAGGATGGTGTGAACCGCAGCAGAGGGCGCGGTAATGCTGGCCCAATCGAACATGGCAGTTTGCTCCTCCTTGATCATGGGGGACGACGATGAACCCACAAGGGCGTTCTTAAGTGCCTCTATCTCTCGTCGCAGAGCCTGATTTTCCGACTGGGTCGAGCCGAGTTCTGAACGGATGGCACCGAGAAGACGATCCCGTTCAGCAATGTCGAGTTCGAGGGTGGAAATATATTCTACAGGGCGAAGTCAGCATGCGTAAAGTGACAGAGTTGGCACGAACCTTTACGGCGGAGACGGAAATTGCGTGCGCTGATCTTGTTTCGCAACTGGCGTTTCTCCTTGCTCGACATCTTCGCATACACCTCGGGCGCTGGTCGCCATGAGGCTGGGATTTCGCCATCATCATCGTCCTCGTCCTCTTCGTCGTTCTCCTTCTCCTGAACGGCGACCTTGGCCGCGCGTTTCGGTGCAGTCTTGGGCGCTGCTTTCTTGGTGACGCCGCCACCTGAAACAGTACCCTTCCTAGCCTTATCTCCGAGACCGCCGGCCTTGACTGGCTCGATGGACGGCAGAGTCGAGGTCGATGCCTGGGGTTGGGGCTGCGCCGCCTGGGGCGCTGATGGCGGGGCAGGTCCACTGTTCATGAGAGACGGGTCGATGCCTAGGCTCTCGAATGTGTTGGCCTGCAAAGAGCGCATAAAATCGTCGAAGCTGGGCTGGGCAGGCGCCTTCATGAAATTGAAGAGGTCGGACTGGACATTGAGGTCGTTCGTAAATGCGCCAAAGTTGTCGCCATAGAGGTCGTTCTCGAAGGAGGCCAGGGGCGTAGATTGTGGGGGTGTCTGAAGCGCGGCCGACGATGCAGGGGACGAGCCGGACGAGCTCGACGACGGCGAGCCAAATAATTCAGTGTTCAAAAAATCGGATACGGTGGTGGAGGACATAGTTTCCATGCTGGGTGGGGGATGGCAGAAACGAGCAGGAGTCACACTTTGGGTTTCATTTCATAGACGATCGAGCAGCCATCACAGATGATCCATGCCGCGCTTGCCTGGCGCTTGCGTAGCGCAGTCGCGTACCAAGATAGTTATCACTCTCCAGAATGGCCAGGAAATGTCTCAAAAATTCAAATTAAATATCCAAATGTAGTTCTCACTATCAAAGCCGAAATCCGCGACTTTTCTCTTCACCAAGAAGCCACTCATTGCGAGCAACACACAGTTGATGCACTGCGCACGTAATCACGCTGACGCACTCGGCAACTAAATGCCACGTGCGAATGACCCTGTGTATCCTTTTTGAGCGTTTCTGAATCGACCAGCTTTCTCTCGAAGGTTCGAACGCAATCTAGGTTGACTGCGCCTCACAGATTTGAGCCAAGTATCGAACTTTGCGCTCGCAGCAAAGGCTGTCCTCGGCTACCCTGACCGAACGCCACAATCTGCGGATTGTTCAGACTGGGTTTGAACGTTTGAACAGCAACTAGGAGTTCCTTGTGGTTATCTTTTCCCTGAACTACATACGTCCAAAACAAACACGAGATGCTTGATGCTGGAGCGAATCCCACGTAGTGGTGGCTGGTCCATCCGCTTTTCGATCCAGAGAGCCTGCACATCGTCATACGCGATGGATTGAGGCAGATTGGTCAATATCTGGGGGCGGTGTCAAAAAGCTGCGAAAGTTCGATGAGTGATGAAGCTGGAAGCCTGAGGTCCAATTCGACCCAGGACGGTCATACAATCGAAATTAGACCTTCATTGCACCAACCATTCCGCACTTCATTGACGCGTCTATTGATCAGTCGAGATAGACTTCGTCACCCAACATACTCTTGCACGCCAAACAGTCGTTGGTTCAAGCCCAACTCTTTGCGGTCGGGTGAAGCGCTGAATCGCGCACGTGGTCGCGGGTGACGCGGGTACGATCACGCGCGGGGTTAGAGTGAGCATCATTGGTCTGTATAAGCTCACCTTCTTTCCTTCTGACCCCCATTTCCCTTTTTTTGTCCTTTTTTTCATTCTTTCCGATTTTGTTTTTGTTTTGCGTCCAACGTCGCCAACGAACGCGCCGCTCCGCCGGTCTTCAGCGCTGTCGCGTCCGCCGAACACCGTCATGCCCATCACTCGGTCTCTGTCCCACTCGCGTGGCCTCATGCAGCTTGCACACTCCAAGCCAGGCCATCCCATCCAATCTGCACCAGACGATATTCTGCGCTACATTTTCGAATGGACAATGGCAGACAGCGTCGACAGCGGGGATTCCGACTCGCCGCCCTGGGTGCTCGGCCAGGTGTGCAGACGGTGGCGCACCGTCTCCCGGGGCCATCCTCCACTTTGGGCACGCATTTCCATCCGACTCGTACCCAGCACAAGAGGCCGGCAAGCACGTAGTGGAAGCGGACGCACAATCGAACACCTTCGCCTCCTACTCGATCTCTCAAAGGCTTCCCTTCTACACATTGACCTGCATCTACCCGTACAAGACGCAGCGGTGTCCACGGTCCTCCTTCCCATTCTTCGAGAACACACCCACCGATGGGCAGCCCTACAGATTCGTTACGCCCCTGCTGTATGCGGTGACGTCCAAGTGCCGTTGTACGACCCCCGGTCGCTCTACTTTATACGGGCACTGTCCGGCGCACCATTTCCCACCCTGGGCTCGCTTGCGATTAGCTTCCCACCGTCTTCAACATGGCAAACAGAGACGCTCGCAGCGACAACAGTCATATTCGATGCCTTTTGCAACGCTACCAGCCTGCGCTCGGCAGTGCTCGATACGGAAAGTGGTGTGTTCCCAGTGCCTTGTGGCGATCTCAGGCAGTATCAGGCGGCGTTCAATAGCTCACTGGTGGAACTCCCGACCCTGCGGCGAGTGGAGAACCTCAGAGTTTGTCTCAACGAGTCGGTGTTGGCACGCTGGAGGCAGTCCAATGCATATCCAACGACATGGTGGGACCCGGAGGGCCTTGTCTGCCTCGAAACACTCGAATTACGGCTCATAGGGTGGAATCTTCAAGCTGAGCTCGACACAGTTTATCCCCAGCTTCTGCGGCAGATGGTCGCGCCTCGATTGACGACGCTCGAGCTCAAGCTAGTGGACTGCGAGACGGTGGCCAGGGTGTTCAGCGATTTCCCGGCCTGTGCACTAGGCAGACTGGAGACGCTCAAGCTCGACATTGTGCTATCCGACGGTTACGCCAAGGTCGTGTCGAGCGAGGATAGGAGGATGTTTTTGAGGAATGCGCGCGGGGTGCAAACACTGTGGCTTGGCGGCCTGGCTTCTCTCGGATGGCTGGAGGACCTTACTCTGCACCAACGTCGCAGGGAATTTCCACTTCCGCATTTGAAAAGCCTAGGGCTGAGAGCGGATTCGGTCAGGCTGCATGGCTCATCGCTTCTGTACACGGTGCAACATCGGCCAATGTTAAAGGACGTCACGGTTCTCATGAAGGGTGAGGTGGATGACACGCCACCGACGACGTTTGACGAGATAGAGTACAAAGTTCGTGGTTATGAGTGGAGAGGGATCAAGGAGCGAGTACGTATTAACTATGGGATTTGGAAGGTTCGATAGGGTCTTTTCTTTGTGTTTTTACTGGGAGACTTCATGCTGGGAGTCATGCTCATAGGTGTATCATATTATCTGGGTTCTATGTTAGGGTCTATACAGTCGTTTGTAGCATGGTTTTGTAATCAGACTGGGCGTTCTTTCGTTTACTTGGTCGATATTGAAAGCAATTATCACAAATATTCTACAGAAGTACTTCTTCGCTGTTCGCAGCCTTCGGGAGCAAACTGGGGTGCTTGATAAGTAGTGCATCACGTGCTACGAATGATCAGCTTTCTGAACCTCCCACCATGAGCGAAATCTACAACCCAAACCCAGTCATCTTTTCCACCAACAAACAGTCGAAATCAAACATACATTCCATATGGCTGCAAGATGACGAAGGCTATGGCAGTGACACCTACTTCGACGACATCGTAGAGCCAATCGACCAGAACGAGATTTTTGGTGCGTCCAACTGCTTCACAGTGGATCCTGGTTGTCTTACCATATTTCCAGATCTTATTCGCACAATATACGACCCCGAGCACCCAAATACGTTAGAGGAGCTCAACGTCGTCTCCGCGCCTCAGATCAAAATCTCAGGGAATCATCTGCATGTCGAATTCACCCCAACTGTGCCGCACTGCGGCATGTCCACTCTAATAGGTGCGTTTACCTGATAATCTTAATCTCCGTCTAATGTGTTCATTGAAGGCTTGTCTATCCGTGTCCGTCTCATGCGAAGTCTGCCCGACCGTTTCAAGGTGGACATTGTCGTCAAGCCAGGCTCACATCAGAGCGAACTCGCAGGTGCGCTATCTCCTCTTCAAGGAATAAGCTTTCCTGACTCTCTTCGAGTTAATAAGCAGCTGAATGACAAGGAGCGGGTTGCAGCAGCACTCGAAAATCCAGCTCTAGTCAAGACCATCGAAGCTACCTTGCAACAAGGTGTAGTGTAATGTGGCTCTTGCGTCGCCTACATACACATGTCTGTGCTACCGCAGCGCTACTCGCTGCAAATGTAATGTCCTTGGAACAGACTGGCTGGCGCGTTACACACTCAAGAGCGACCCGGCCGAGATCGATCTTTTGACTGTATACTCTGGCAAGGCGTTGAGCACACAATAGCCTCGTGTAGCCTCCAGGCGACGAGGCATCTACAAGTCGCTCACGGAGGTGTGTTGAGACTGAGCTTAACGAACGTCTGAGGTCATGCCAAAACGATGAATCTATATAGGCCTCCGATGCTCTCCTTCGGAAACCACACATCTTCTCACTCTTGACTTGCCATGGACGGATACCCTCGTTCTCAACCACATCAACCACTCAGTTTACGCCAAGCACTACGCAGTGCGACAAAGGCTGACGGCGCCCTACTGGGAACCATCCTCGGCCTTCGTTCTTTGGATGTCGCCAAGATCATCGCCAGAACAAACTGTGACTGGGTGGCCATCGATGCTGAACACGATCCGTGCTCAGCCAAATTGCTTTCAGAAATGGTTCGTGCAGTCCTCTCTCTCTACCTAATGTACGTTCGTTTACCAAGTACCTGGCTAGATCCAAACAATGCGCACTCACAGCCAAGGGCGCATCATACCCGTCGTGCGCATACCATCGCATTCATCCGAGTGGATTTCGTGGGCTATGGACGCCGGTGCTGGGGGCATCATCTTGCCGCATGCAGAATCGGTCGAGCAAGTCCAAAGTGTGGTTAACGCCAGCAAGCTTCCTCTAAGTGCACGTCGTTTGTCTCGTCCATTCTTTGGTTCGCTTCCGTCTATCTGCGTCCCCTGACCTCTACTCATTCGCGCTCAAGGACACTCCGTCGATAGTGACCAAGAGGACGGAAGGATACAGGACAATGTGCATGTGGGCATCATCCCCCAGATTGAAAGCATACAGGGCGCGGAGAGCGCAGAAGGCATGATGCAGATTCCCGAAGTCGACGCAATCAGTACGCCCACCTCCTTTATCCCACCCCTACAGTCGTAGTGATACTGACCCTTATCTGTAGTGGTCGACCAGCTGGAGCTCTTGAAGGACGCAGATGGCTCGGTGGAGAAAACCTTTGAAATTATCCGTCGTATCGAAGAGCTTGCAGCAAAGTACAACAAGCCCTTGCTCGCGGTCCTCACAGACAAGAACGATATGCCTGCAAAGCTGAGGGCGGGATACAGGATGGTGTTGGTTAGCGCTGACGGATATGCATTAGCCAGTGCAACCAATATCACCATAGCGGAGTTCAGGAAGATGTCGAGTGTGCAGGAAGAGGAGCACCAGGAAGTTCCGGCTGATGCTATAGTTCCTGTGAAGGAGGAAGAGGTCCAAGTCGTCGAAAGGGCGCTCGGACCAACAATCGAGGAGAGGAAGGTGGCCTCGCAAATCCTTTTCAGCAGGCTTACGCTAGGTATGCTGCTTATGGTGGCACTCTCATTCATTAGGGCGCACATTATCTCCTGGGTATACTGATGGTTTTCTCGAGCTCGTGTACATAACTACAGTACGTGCTGTGCTATCGGACAAAGCTACTGTCTCTTTCGAGTCTTGATCTTTACATTATTTAACCCTATTTGTTATTCAATGGTTCACTTGAATTGTAAACTACTCGTGCAGTGCAGTGCTGAATAATCCTGTCTTTCACTTGATCCCAGTACTCGCGCCTCAGTGCGTAGCCTTATTTTTTGGTACGGGCATGCCTGGCACTCTCACTGACCAATGTCGAATCCCGGTAAGTCTTGTCACCATACATGTTACAAAAGCGAACCTGATAGACCGTCGAACACGGGCAATGCGTTGGATGAGCGAGGTCCTCATTGCGACTTTTCTCGCGCATCTTGGGCGCTCAAAGTACGGTACTCGAAACAATGAAAAAGTTAAGCCACAGCCGAAGGGCCAGGTCAGCGCTATTGGGCATCGCTGACTTCATACTGTTGCAGATAGTCTGAGTATATAAGCTCATGCTTCACATAACCCTCAAGCTCAACATCCTTTTTCGTCCAGTCGATTCTCAGCTTACTATATTCAATGGATCGCTACAACGCCTCCCATCCGCGCCAGTCCCCCAACCTGCGCCAAGCGCTACGAGACGCCGCTTCGAACGACACCGCTCTGTTCGGGACAATCATCGGTCTTCCCTCCCTTGACGTTGCCAAAGTTATCGCTGCTACCGACTGCGACTTTGCTGCCATAGACGCAGAGCACACTCCATACTCGGCGACATCGCTTTCGGAAATGGTACGTCCAATAAGTAGCGTCCTCTCCCAGCATGCTGAACTCCGTTGCAGGTCCAAACTGTTCGTGCATACAGCCGAGGGCGTATGATACCTATCGTGCGCGTCCCAACCCACACCCACGAATGGATTGCTTGGGCGGTCGACGCCGGCGCTGGAGGCGTCATCATGCCACACACCGAGTCCGCCGAGGAGGTTCGAGAGATGATAAACGCAGCCAAATTTCCTCCACACGGACATCGCTCGTTCCCCCCATTTGCCTGTCAGTGCGCCCACTGCCTGAGTACCACCTGGGATGAATACTCACGCCTCCAACAGTATTGCCTATCGACGGCCAGAACGGCCCTACAAATGGAAAGACATGGTTTGAGACGAGTAATGAACATATTGCGATTATTCCTCAAATCGAGAGCGCAAAAGGTGTTGAAAATGCCGAAGCAATGATGCAGATTCCAGAGGTTGACGCTATCAGTATGTGCTTCCCTTGCTCGTCCATTCCAGTCTGACTTGTTGCGCCAGTGATTGGGCAAATGGATCTAACCATGGACGTCGGTGGGTCCGCTGAAAAAGCCGCTGAGCTCATCAGCCACGTCGAAGCTCTCGCCTTGAAATACAACAAACCTCTCCTCGCGTTCATCATGAACAAGGCCGACATGCCTGCGAAACTCAAAGCTGGGTACAGGCTTGCCGTGATCAGTGCCGATGTGTACGCTCTAACGGGGTCAACAAACGCGGCCATCGCAGAGTTCAGGGAGGCAGCGACTGGCAAAGGGTTAGAAACTACACATACTGTGGTCAAAGACGAGCCATCTGCCTCTCGCAAGTCACTCGTGCCAACGACTTCCGAACGCAAAGCGGTATCGCCAGAGCTTGTTATTGGGAGGCTTTCGATGGGCATCTTGTTAGTGGTGGCATTCTCGTTCCTTCGTGGACAGACCTCGTCTTGGGTACGATGATACATCAGTTGCTGCATCTATAGTTCATGATACACCCCATACCTTTCTAATTTATGCATTATACGCACCATACTTATCCTTAGGACGATAGGTCCTCACTCATTAGTACACAACATCATGCCCTCTAGCGTTTCCGACGACAGTCACAACAGGGCAGCAGAAAATGCACGAGAAAATGGTACGAGGCCACAAGCCAAGATTGGGCTGACATTAAAACGAGGTCCGACGAGTGCTTAGAATTGCGATGAAGAACTATGCTGAGATATAAGTGAGATAAGCAACGCGATAATGCAAAATAATGCAGGAAGTCCATGTTCGTCAGTGGGAATCACGGTTAGTCTTGGCCCTTCTTGCTCGCCACAAACTCATCCACCAGGGTCGGCCATGCCTGTTGGTACTGTTAGCATGCAGATTGGGCCGGCAACACGAGGGGACATACCGCCTCTTCATCATACCCATCAAGATTTGGCCCTACGGCTTCCAAGAACTCCAGCATCTACGACATGTCAGCGAGACCATATGCTGCAATGGTTGGGGGCGTACCATGCTCCAGAGGTCCTTATTCACAGCCTTGTAGCTGTCCTCGTGCGCCTGTGCGACGCGTCAGAAAGGAGTGATGACAAGAAAGGGATATGTACGCTAATGAACTCCAGAATCTCTGACATGAGAATGTACTTGGGTACGAGGAGGAGGGTCCAGAAGGCTCTGGCAGTGTCCATGTCGATATTTCGAGACGCTCTATTCATGACTGTTCAGCTAGCGATGAGTAAAGAAGGAGAGGTGACGAACGGGGGTTTGGTGAAGACGAAGCAGAAGGCGTAGAGTGATTGGAACGCTTCTTTGGGGGCGGCGGCATATTGGAAGTAGGTGGTGCGGTCGTATGGCTCGTCGGGCTTCTTGGACGGCTTGACCGGAGGTTTGCCTTGGAAAAGGAGATCGTCAAGTTCTTCAATACAGGTCTTCATTGCAGACAACGAAGAGATCCTAAGATAAGTGAGCAAGTGCGAACAAACACGATCGGTGCACGCACTTGTGAGTAGTCGTCCATTTTTCCCACTTCTCCAGCTCGAATTTGCCCATCTCTTCTGACTTGAGCTGCCATGATAGAAGGACAGGGAGGGCGCCATCCATTGAGATGTCTGCGTCTGTACACATGCGGTCGAACCCCTCCGGGCCTATAAGAGCGCTATTGTCTGCATCGGCGTAGGTGGCAAACAATGCGGCGGCGGCCTTCGGAGAGTAAGGTTCGTGTTTCTTTGATAGCGTTACTTTCTTGGGCTCCGGTTTGGGTTCGGCGGGCTTTGTTAAGATAAGTAAACAATTATCGCAGGTGAGGGGGTGGGAGTGCGTACTGGGTCCGCGGATTTGCTTGTTTCTCCGTTGGTGGTACTGGAAGCACGTGATGAGTCTTTGCGTCGGAAGCACGAGGAGAGAACGGAGAAGAGAAGGCCCATGCCCGGCCCGTCGTGGTGGAAGGGCGCAGAGGAAAAGTTGGCACTCACGCGCTGGTCTGTGAGGGGAAATCAGCCACGTGGGATCTGTACGTAAGGAACACACTGACATCATCGGCTCTATTAAATGCAGGACGCGTCCAAGAATGGCGGGGCGACGCGTTCGAGTTGAAGAGAAGGGGCGGAGGATAAGATAAGGAGCGCATATATTCAGTATGTTTTACAGAAAATAACACGGTCACGCACTGTTTACCACGCTTCGGCTTCGCGGCGGTCTTTGCTTTCTTCGCGGGAGGCTGAACAGGTCAATCAGAATAATCAATCGCTGGGCATATGTACACAATAACGCACCTGTTCAGCCTCCCCCTCGCTGTCGCCCTTGTCGACTGACTTTCTGTACACTCGTTAAACGCCCCATCCCTAACCCTTGCTATTGCCAAACATACGCCGTAGCTTTCTTCGGTGGGGCTCGCTTCTTCGGTGGCGGAGCGGCAGGTGTCTCGTCTCTGGTCTTCGTCCGTGCCGATGCACGGGAGGCGCGTGTGGAGGGTGCAGCTTCTGTAGGCTGCGCGTCGGGTTGTTTGCGCTGGGAAATAGTCGGTACACTGTCTATAATGTTGCATTCATGTTCAAACCTTCGGTGGCATCGTGTTTAGGCAGAGCTTTGGGTTGGCAGTCGTAGTTCAAGGTCAAGGCCGCCCTCGCGAACAAAAATCCCTTGAAGATGATCCACGTGACTGATCGCTAGTGGCCTTCGTGGCGCAGCGTGACGCTCTGACAATAATGAGGGCCTGTTTTGAGTGCGCAAGCAAAATTCCGGGATATGCCATTGCCAGGTGGCCTGTGCTTTTTGTACAACTACAATCCGGGCCCATAACCGCAATATATCAAATGCAACAAGGACTCCGATGCCTTTTCTCTTCTGAACCATGTAATTCACAAACATTTAGTTAACAACCCATATGATATGACTGAAGACGTTACAAAGAACGGCCATTGAAATGTTCAAGTCCCACAAGAGACACGAACTGATATGCACTCTGGCAAGGAAGAGCAGGACACTCACCGTAAGCTTAGCGTCACCGTGTCGAGGGACCAGTAACGAAGTAGATAGATTTCGGTGTTTGCTCAAGTGTACGAGGCTGGTGGAGAAGAGGCGGTCACCGAGTTGGAAACTTCGTCTTGCGAGTGTACCGGGCTGCCCGTCCGATGGTTCATGGACCGAGTACATCTTACATCTTGAGCTGCTCATTGACACTGTTTCGCTTCGCAATGAATGGGTGCTGATGCCTGATAGTGTTGAAACGTGCTAGGATTGCAACAAAAAAGCGATTCTTGGAGGAATGTACATCAGTTCAGATTGAATAAGTATATCATCGCTGGGCGCGTCTATCCGAGAATGAGGCGGAAGATGTCGTTGAATCTAAAGAACGTCAGATTTGGGGGTGACATCAGGAAGAAGGGTAGCTTACACCCAGAAGGAGCCGCCATCCGGCATCAGCTGGAATGTCTGGCAAAATGCGATAGGGTTGTCATCGGTCTACGCCTTGATCAGCACGATCCAAAGGTCCGGTGGGTGCAAACACACCTGGAGGAAGCCAGTGACGAGCACTACAATGGCAGAGTCCACTTTGGATGATGGCTGCACATCGCGTGCCGAGACGTGGTGGCGCACGTTTCCGAGGTTCAGCGCCTGTATCACCGCCATCGTCAGCATCGTCAGGCAAAATCGTGCAGGTTGCGCACCGCAAGCTTTTCCATGATCGCGTCCACACCAAGGAACTGCTGTCCTTCCCATGTCATCATCGACTCTGGGCGCTTTCATCCATGTCAGTCGAGCCGCCGCCAAGTTCGAGTTTGCCGACCCACGTATAGCGGCTTCAGGCCCTCGCGCCCGGCATCAAAGGTAGCGTAGTAGAAGTCCGTGAACTGATTTGCGATTGCGATAGGGTCCGCCATGGCTGTAACTGTCGTGGAGGGCGAAGGGCTGTGGTGGTTGCGGATTGAAAAAGTGACACCACGTGACCCTGATGACGCGCATGGACTGAGCACTGCAAGAATTGGGCTAAGTACCAGGGCCATCTTCGAGGGACTTCCATCGTGTCTAACGCGTCCGATATCGATGGATTGTTCTCTGGAGAACTGGAGGCGCTCTGTCAGTGGAGTATTGATGCGCCATCATTTTGTGGGTTCAGCCAAGTGATTATTTCAGTGACACGTTCTGTGCACCTTGCAGGTACTTGAGGGAATCCTATGGTGTATCCAATATCGTAATCTTATTTCTACCATCGTAGAGTAACTCAGTAAGGCCAAACGACTGGCCACCTTCAATTTGTCTTTTCAAGGACAGCACGGTTTTTCCTCAATGAGAGTTGTCATCTTGAAACTACAGGGCTGTATCTGGAGTGTGATTGCTACGGGGCACTGTCCCTGAGGCATAACAAGGTTGCAGACCGCCGCCAAAGCCAGCTTGAGGAGCAAGCGAAGCCCGTGATATGGGAGCGAGAGTGGGAAGTCAAACATGCTGGTTTGCAATCCACGTCTAAGCATCGAACCCAGACCAACCTCGGCACTAGGTCGACAGAAGCGCACACAAAATCATGGGCAGGCTTGGGCGCAAAATTGAGGCACGTTGCAGAGGTTATACGTTCCGTTGGTCAGAAGGCACAATATGTCGAGACGCGACGAGAGTATGGTCGAGGGAAAGCAACGGCGGCCGACTGAACAGTGTGTGAAGCGAAAGCAAGATTGTCGAGCGCCACTGAGGTCGATAATTTGGCCGCTGTGCAACGGAGGTGAATGCGAGAATGTTGCAACAATAGACAGACGAAGACTATACGTGCGGCAGTTTTGCCAACCTGCTGCCAACTGTGAGAGGCAGCGAAGCGAGAGTGAAGACAGAAGCACGTGGTGGAGACAATCACATGCGATCAGTAATTCAGAATGAGCGCGGCTGGTTTTCGCAGGTTTACTCTTTTCT
Organism: Cylindrobasidium torrendii FP15055 ss-10; assembly: GCA_000934385.1. Classification (NCBI taxonomy): domain Eukaryota; kingdom Fungi; phylum Basidiomycota; class Agaricomycetes; order Agaricales; family Physalacriaceae; genus Cylindrobasidium; species Cylindrobasidium torrendii. The sequence goes on from KN880755.1 coordinate 17,932, forward strand.
CCCACGTCGCCAGCAAATTTCGTTCGTTCATAAAGGCCTGCTCTCAAGACGCTTGTATTTCCGCACCATGGTCTCGATTCACACCGACGCCGACGCTGTCCAGCACACCACCCGCCTCGAGGACGCCGATGAGGATGTGCGGATCGCTGTCCGCGCTCTGGGTGATATGCGCAGCGGGACTCGCTCCAGCGGCGATGAAACCCGTGAGTGCTTTCCTTGTCGTGGCTGCCATTTTATCTCACCGTAAAGGCTGGCCAGCGACCCCAACAAGAACCCCTGCGCTGAGCATTGCTTCTACGTCTTCACTGCCAACAACCTCCCTCCCAAGCCCTGCTCCTAGCTTCTCCTCCTATGGGTACGACAAAAACGATTATATCGAAGATGAAGACGACGAATATCCACGGGCTAAAGACGTGCAGCGGATCGATCCCGCTGAGGCCGACCTAGTCGAACGCATGTCACACCTCCCTCTTGTCGGCGGGGCATTGCGGGCGTATGAACAGGGCAAGGCAAGCTCGAGGGTGGTCAAGGTTAGCCTCAAATTACTGCTGTGATTAGACCTTTGCGCTGACCGAGCCTCTGCCCCTTCTCTCCACTGCTCCTGCTATCCTGCCTCCATTTCACATCGCACACACGCCACCCACGACATTGTCTCGGCCACAAATATTCAATTATTGCAGTATGGCGCAGAAATGATGGAGTCCATGACACGGCCAGTCGTGGAGCGCCTTCAGCTTGACGGCTTTGCGACGCGGCAGCTGGATAGGGTAAGCGTTTTCCCCATTGTTCCATCTTACATTGCATCCATCCCTCCTTGTCCGCTCGTTCCTCCAGCTTCCTTCACATTCTCTTGGGGAATGGGGTTTTCGCGTCCTCGTGATTGTCGCGCCTCACTTGTGATTCAGTCGCGAGCAGGTGATTAACGCCTCCTCGCACTCTTTCTCATGCTCATCCACAAACCATCTCCATCGTCCGAGTCGTATCTCTTATCCTTTCTAACCATCGGCTCTTCAGTATGATAGATATCGACGCACCTCCAGGAGCCGTTCTCCAGACCGAATGCAGGTCGACAGTGAGTATGATCTCTGTCGAGATTTGCTTTTTTTCTTACCCATCTTCAGCCGACAGATCGACTACCAGCACCTGTGTGGATTCACCTCGGCAAAGATCGCCTTCGCCTGCACGCCCTACCTCTACTACCTCACAAGAAGTTGCGCAACGTTCGCGATGGCACACTGTGTTGCTCGAAGCAGGCGGTCTCAGTGCTGCCTTATCCGAAGAATCTCTGCGCCGATTGCGCTATGTTCTGTCTTGGCTCCTTGCTGCCACAGAACACCTTGATGCCCAAATTGTCCTTCTGCGCGACTTTACCTTGCAAGTAGACGTGGCCAAAGTTCGCCGCGACATTGTGCAGACGGTACGGGGCGCAGTTGACGTTGTTGCAAAATATGCTGGAGGTGGCGCTCTTGGTGAAGGCGGCCGGCAGCGTGTACGCGGATTTGTGTTGGAGCTCCCCCGTCGATGGGCGACGGCGATGGGAGACACTCAGGGCCCTGTAGTCGAGCGTGAAAGTGTCAGTGCGGCAGGTGGACGAGCTCGGCGCCGCACGGGACATCACACCCACAATAGAGAACGTGGGGTCAGTGCTGGCATGGAAAGTCCGCTGGCAAGTCCAAGGATCCATCCAACGAAGCCTCAGGCAGATGAGGCTGCTCAGAGGGTGTTGACGCTGGCGACGGAAAGCTTGGATATGATGCGCGGCGTGATGAGTGTGGTCAAGGACTCGCTTGACCGTGCGGATGCTTGGGTGGAGAGATTGGGCTTGCAGCGGGATGGCGTGGAGGTCGCCGACGAGCCCGCAGAGGCTGAGATGCGTGAAGAAGGTTCTGTGCTGCCTCCGTCCCTAAGCTCGACGAGGACAGTGAGTGCACAGTGAGTATGTTGTTGAAGACGCCCTCGGGGTTGAGAAGGACGCATGTACAAATAGGATTCTCATTTTGGGCTGTTTTCTGCCCCGTCCGCCCTTTTATTCTCTGTAACATTCTCTATTTATTGCAAGGGTTGCGCTTACAGTATCATTTGTTAGTTGTGTGTGTATCTATCTGCAGAATCCATTCATTTTCATACGTTCGATTTTGGCATCGCAATGCTTCCCGCGGAATACAGGATTTGAGTGAATGCCCAGGTATAGAAAGAGATGCGGGGCTTGAAAGTAAACACAAACAGACCAAGTCCGCTTTGAGGTTTGCACTTAAGCTCGGGATATCGGGCCGCGGAAACACGATCGAAGGCAGATGTGTAGCTCCGTTGCTACCCTGATGGCGCCAAGAAAAGAAAAGAAGAAGTTGTTAACCAACTCGGTATGCTAATGAAATCTGGAGAGGCTGTACTTGCCAGCTCAGTACCACGCACCCAGCGCGCGAGGATTATCTGCCATTCGACGCCCACGGAGCGCCGACGAGCAATATATCCAGGTTGAGACGACGCGCCCGGACTGCTTTAGCCTTCTTGTCAGATGGCTGTCATCAAACTTGTTCATAAGTACTTGAATGTACCTTGCAGCTTCTGGGGATAAATATACGGCACTTTGTGGAGACGGAAACGACACAGCCACTGTCTCCATGCTTTTCTCTTACCTTCCTCTTGCCCTTGCCTCGTTCACGGCAGAGGTGGTGCTGGCGCAGAGCCCACCTTCCCAGCTGTGGTCCTCGATAGTCCCCAAGAAAATCAAGGCTGCTTATGATTCTGTGACGACCGACAGGCCATACCCACAGTGGACGGGCATCAAGACCGATGTGGGCGACTGGCAGCTTTTTCCAGCGGATACATGGACGTCGGGATTTTTCCCGTCGACGTTATACGCTCTGAATGCACGGCTGTCGATGTGCGGCGCGACTGAGAGCAATGGCCTTGGCCAGGCAGATTGGTTAAAGCTGGCGCGCACCAACAGTGCCAGCCTTGCATCTCTCACCAAGAGTAATACTGTGGGACACGATGTAGGCTTTCTCGCATTCCCGTTCATGGACGAGCTTCGTGTGTACGGCCTGTTCCATCCGCCCGCAGTGCATGCCTGCTTACACACGTTTAGTGATTCCAGCAACGAGGAAGCCCGCAACGTCGTGATTGGTTATGCGGACTTTCTCGCCAACCGTTTCAGCCCAACTGTGGGCTGCACGCGGAGCTGGGACTCGGACGCGCCGAAATTTCAGGTCGGTTTTGACCCCGGTGTACGTCTGTGCGCGCTTTTCCTGACTGTTTTCCAGGTCATTATCGATAATATGATGAACCTGGAGTTGCTCATGGTCGCCTCCGAGCTTACTGGCGACTCACATTACTCCGACATTGCTCACAGCCATGCAAAGACGACCATGGTCAACCATATCCGCGACGATGGATCGACTTGGCATGTCATCGAGTACAACGAGAACACGGGCGCGGTGATGGACAAACGCACCGCGCAAGGCTACTCAGATGACAGCACCTGGACTCGTGGGCAGTCTTGGGGAATCTATGGATTCGCCAATAGTAAGTCCCCTTCAACCTTGTGAAGTGCAATTATTCTTAGCCACATCGCAGTGTATAAATGGTTTGGAGACGATGACTTCTTGAAAACGGCTAGGCGGCTCGCGGATTTCTACCTCACGCATATCCCCAAGGACGGTGTCATTCCATGGTCTGTACAACTGCTTCGCCTTCTTTTTGACCCTCTCTGATGGATTGGGCAGGGACTTTAATGCACCTATCGCCGGCCGGCCAGCTGATTCCTCCGCCGCAATGTTGTCTGTTGTAGGACTGCTCATGCTGTCCGACGTCGAGACCGATTCGAGCAACGCCGACAAGTACGAGAAAGCAGCACTGAACATTCTTAACAAGAACACCGAATTTGCATGGAACGAGGGCTGGGAAAGTCTGCTCTCAAATGGCACCGTCAGTAAGCCAGTCGACAGCTTCAATACAGGCATCGTCTACGGCGACTACTATTTTGTTGTCGCAGGTAACACGCTTCTGCAGATGGGCATCTCCAGCTGCCATTAGAGAAGGCGTTGCGGCCGGTGAGAAGAGGACACCTGTGAACTGTATATTTATATCCGAATCCCACCACTGAGTACTGACCTTCCATACCCTGCACGAACCATGAACTTTACTACTAACTCGCTGTCTTTACCATGATTATGTACCGACTGACTTCATTCGAGACAATTTCCAGTAATACTGTATAGGGCAAACGGGCGTCGCGTTTATCACATCCACAAGTCAAGATCATCAAACCCAGGCATACCAATATCCCTCTTCTTCAACTCTTCCTCACCTCCCAGCCGCTTGATGACCTCCCGCCATGCACAACACATCCCAGCAAGACCTTCGTACAAGCTCCATGGACGGTCGGGGACCTGCATATCCTCTGTGTGCGCTAGGCTGCGATAGTCGACGGCCATGCAGGCCAGATGCGCGGCGCGATGTAGCAGTCGCTTGGACTCGGCTTCCTTGTTGTGAGCATCACCACAGTCCAAGGCAGCGTCGGATGCCGCAAGTAAAGCATACACCGACCCACCAACACCATGGCAAAAACCAACACCCTTGCGCAGAAAGCCTCTCTGGTACACGAGCTCCGCTGCTAGTCGGATGGAATTGTGAAGTATATGTCGTTGAGAAGGTGTAGTACAATCCTTGTGCCGAATGAGAATGTTGGAAAGCATGATGAGTATGCCAGGTGCGCCGTGACACCATTGGACGAGTTCGCTTGCGTGTTTGTGGACGAGGACAGACGGCTCCGGCGCCTTCGATGGCCAATTTCCCTCGGGTTCTTGTTGCTCGACAAGCCACAGTGCGGTGTCAGCGATTTCACACTTCTCTTGATGTGTTAGAACACCATGAGGAAGAAGCAAGAGGACATGAAGGATGCCCGCTAAATCTGCTCAGCTTCAGTCAAACTTGAGGGTGAATGGACGCACCCAGACCGTGCCCAGCGCCCAAATATCTTTTCCCATGCCATCGCCATATCAGAGGAGGCGCCATCCCCGTGTGTTGGGTAGCTGCCTGGTACTCTGCCGCGCCGTGTCTTCCATGCTGAAAGATAACATTCGCTATGCATCCCAGTATCTTGTCTACCGTCAGCTCTAGCGCATCATTCACCTCTGGGACGCTGGCATCAACGTTCCTCAGTGCTTGGCGCAGGTACATGAGCCCATAGAGGAGCCCCGCACGACCGTAGAGGAATTCACAGTGCTCATCACTATCCAGTCCAACTTTCCGGGCACATTCGATGGCTTCTGCGAGGTGGTCGTATGCTTTGTCGAAGTTTCCTCGTTCAGCTCTTTCTGGTGTGCATTCGATGGCGCGTATGATGGCGAGGATGGCGGAACCGATGGTTGTTCCCAGGAAGGAGCAGTGTGCGGCGTCGAGGGAGTCAAGACCTAATGCTGAATGGGTACGCCGTAGCAAAGGCTTTGCCAGGATACGCACGTTCAACGGCCCACACTGAATCCTCAATTCGTATCCAGCTATCGGACGGTAGCTGGAGGTGCCGTTCCATAAGCGCCAGACCTAGCGAGATTCGATGTAAGTACTTAGAGAAAAGAAGAGAATGCGGATTTGAGAGGGTATTCAACGGCCTACATCACTAAAACAAGGAGATTCTTAAAATGGCCTTATAATGTCATGTAATTGCTATAATGCTGTACACTAGCTGAAATCCGATAAAATCCTGATGTAAGCTTTCATCAATGAGTGAAATTAGGTTTTAAGGAGACCCCCTTTTTCGTAAGGTGTCGCAAGGATTACAGAACATTATAACTTTCTGGAAGGCGGTGTATGGCTTTTGGGCTACTGAAATATGTTAAAATAATTCCAGCATCTCTTACTTCGATTTAATACACACAATGCATTTCATGTGCGTACACAGGTAGCAAAATCTCTCAACAGAATCGTAACAACGGCGCGGAGACTGCTTAGTAATATTTCCT
>KN880756.1:0-23741 GCA_000934385.1 Cylindrobasidium torrendii FP15055 ss-10
TGAGAGGATCGTGCGCAAATGCCATACATGGGGTGTGGACTCCCAGGGCGCGCCTGTAAAGAACAGCGCTGGCGAGTAGCTCATAGACCTCGTCAACAATCGCAACGAATAATACAGGAAAGGGGACTTCGTCATGCCCGAATTGTGTCTGAAGGAAGTGACCCTGCAGAAGTGGATCAAAGTCCTCTGGCCAATTGCTTCCGCGTGCATCATCGGTCCCCGAAACACTTCCATCGCCGCTTTCTGCGCTCGACGCAAAGAGAATCGGTAGAGCCAACGCAGATGTCGCAGTCCCATATGGCTGGAGAAGACGCGAAGAACTATCGCCTATGCAGCAGGGATAAATTGCTCGTGAGTATTCACATTGGAAGCTGGAAACCATTAGCTTGCTTGGGAAAGCGCAATGGGGCACACCCTTACTGGATTTGCAGCTTTGTTACGCATTGCTCTAGAATGTACCCAGGAGTGAGGCCAACCGCATGCGTAGTGGACTCTGGCTTCAGGTTCTCATACATTTTTCCGTCTTGCACTAGACACCGCACTCGCATTGAGCAGGATTGTGCAGCTTGCAGCGCGCGTGCCAGCGACAAGTCCGTAGTAGAGTCAACGTCCGCAGCCTCTCAATGTCGTCAAAGAATGAAATTTAACATGGTTAAGCGGTCTAACCGTTTCCAAAGGCTGTAGACCTCCAGTTAAGATATGAATATCGGCCGGAAAGTCTTTGGGCGAACATGTGATATGTGGTTGTACGCAAATGCCACTGGCATTGGGTAAGTGCTCTCTGTGCATTTGGGACACTCGTTTCGGAATTCCTGTCTCCCGCGTGTGGTCCTAGAAATATCCGAGTTCTATGTCGATTGTGATGGTCGGAAGAGAGGCAAGTCCTATTATGTGATCTGTGATCGGCGAGCCTGTGGAACGTACTTGCTGAGAATCAAAGTGCCACAGTACGCGCGCGTTCGATGCAGACAGGGACAGTAAACCTGACCCAATATCGTCGAAGTATTGAAAACAGCTGTTAATCAATTCGCACTCGACATTGTATTCATATGTATTGGGCAACACATGTCTTCGGTCAATAAATACTCAGACTTCAAGCGAGTATGTTTATGTAGTTAGATAGCGCTTGTCCTGCCTCAACAGAGTTGCGGACGAGTGGGGAAAATTCGCCCGGATTATTATGCAACAGTGTTCCTTCCATTTCATCGTTATGCGCGACTTGATACTATCCCTAGGCTGTGTGTTGAATACGTTCACCATAGGTAGTCATCGCTCTCGTCCTCTCCCACTTCCGCCTTTGCTTGGTTCAGCGCTGACCGTGCTTGCTCGACCTGCGACTGGAGCCTGTGGAACTTGGGCCACGCCTTCGTCGCCTTCTTCATCCATTCCTTGTACTCTGTGCTTTCCTTCTGCTGGCTCATTTTCCACTCGCGGAGCGCGCGCTCTCGCGGGGTCCAGTTGTCCTTGTGCTTCCACGAATCCGACACCTCTTTCTTCACTTCGTTGAATTTATGCTCGAGTCGATCTCTATGCGTAGTGCGTAGATGCTGGAGAAACAGACCGAGCCGGATGGCATCTCTTGGCTTGCTAATATCCCATTCTGGACAGTTTGCGTCGGCGATGGATATGTTCGACTGGATCTATAAACCACCATTTATCATGAGCCTAGCTCCCGTAGTCGGTACACTGAGCCTCTCACCTTGTCAAGAGGGACTCTCGTAAACTTTTTATCTCTCAACTCTAGTACCGACTGCGGAGCCTCCGCCCATGCACAGAAGAGGCGCACCCGTGACCTAGATGTTGACAAACCAAAGACGGGGAAGTCGTACAGTCCCAGAGAGATCATGAACCGGCATGCCATGATGAGATTGAGGCAAGTCTGGTTGGCTCCTTTCGATGGATCGACATGGCCTTCTTTGTAGTCAAGAAATGCAAGAGGAACAAGCAAAGCTGAGCTCAAAGTCAGACAATTGAATGCGCACGTTCAACAAACCACGACGTACCAAAGAGTTTGTCGAGGTCCTGTTGCTGCTCGCATGGTGTGCTATTCTCCGATATTCCGAGTTGCCTTGGGGGACCTTCATGGGCGGCGGCAGGAGAAAGGGCCTCGTCAATGACTTCTTCAATAGGATCCCTGACTGTTGCATCCAGACGCGGCCGCTCTGAAAAAGCAACGGACGCGCTGGAGTCATCGTGAGCCGCCTTTCGGAATAGCGAGACCGAACTAAGGTCATCCGCGCCCATGTCGATGGGGAATGGGGTGCACAAGACCGCATCGCAAACCACGCTGTCAAAGGTGACCGCCTGGAGGATGGCAGCCCCGAACCCCTCGTTGTCCCTCTCGATATTCCAGTACTGTTTAAATGAGGCCATATTACTCCTCCAGTCGATGTCCGCATGCCGTAAGGCGTAGCCACGGCGTTCAAAGACATCCATCATTGTGTCAAAACATTCTGTTGCAGACCCCCCCAGAGAGGTAGTCAGGTTGTCGAAAGGAACGTTGCATGAAAGGGATTCCACGATACTCGAAATGTCTTCGCCAGCTGGGTACCTGATCAACGACCAGACATCAAGATCTCGGAGGCCATCACTTGACAGAGGGGTGTGGGCCATCAAGTGGCAAGTCCGGGTCACTGACTATAGATGGAACATGATCACACTCGGATATATAACACGTGTACCAGCGGTGATCCATTGCGACTGTTTAAGAATGCATGAGTAGTAAAGTTGCCTTCATTTTCTGCCAGTGTAGAATGAATTCCATCGAATGACCACACTACACCATCTCCGTTAACATATCTTCCCGTGAAGTGGTTGTTGGCAAAGTAAACAAGTCCGAATAATTTGTAAATATTGGCTGACCCATCAGTTGACATATGTATCTGATCCTGTATAGTAATAAAAGGGTGGGATGCTACGTTAAGGGATAAAACAGTTGGCGCGGTCTTATACCTGATTACACAATCAATGGACTCTCCGCATTGATCGCATTGACCACGGTTTCCAATGGGAAAGTTGTGTGATACATATGCTTGAACAGAGGCAAAACCAACATTACAGTCAATGAAACGTGTAATAATTTGAGAGAAACTTGAACCACCAAGGTTGTGTCTGTGTTGGCCGATACATTCTCTGGAAGTTAGAATTTGAGTGGCAGGTTCAATGAAGAGGTCATCAATGACCACATCCAGAGGGGCAAATGCACCAACTTGCAAGAACCTGGGATTATCCTTACACATCTGTAAGCGTAAACTGTCTCTTGCTGTATTTATCGCATTTTCTACAATCTGTGGGTTATTAATGTTATTTAATGCGACTTCAAAGTCAGGCAATAGACTTGATATCAAATTGGACTTGAACAACTCTTGACATATACTGGATTTGTTGTCCTTAAACAAGCCAAACAATGCAAAGACAATGGGATCATATACACAACTGTTATTTTCCCATCGCGGCCCAAAATATTGTTCATTACTTAAAAGATGTGATACTGACCTTTTATGTGAAATTAATTTTGCTCGCTTCACTGGGCGTGAGTCGGTACTTATAGGCTGAACAACTGGTTCCTTGATCTTGCGTTTTTGTGGTACTAGGCTTCCTGTGGGTTTTTGCGCAAATTCTTGACTGCTTGCTATTGACTCTCTTTCAGATTCTCCAAAGCCAAAGTTATCGCGTGCACTCCAGGAAATGCTTGAGTGAACACTCTTGGGAACATAGGCTTTGCCTTTATATCTACGATAGTCCTCAATCATGGCGTATCTTGTTGAATCTGACATTGGGTAAGGTAGTTTTCCCTCCAAGTGAAGTTTACATATTTCGTCTAGTAACTCAAGCTCCCTGAATTCTTGTCGTATATCTCCAGAAAGTCCACCCATGAGTTTTTCTTCCATATTAAAATCCCGCAAAATGAGCGTACCTGTTGCACAAGTGCTGCGAGATAATGCCGTGTATATACCATTATTTGTTGGACATTGATCTATGAATACAGGGTTATACCGTCTAGACATGCCTTGAGAACAGTGACCAGTCATACTAAAGTTAGGCCAAATCAATGCTTGTTTTCTATTCACATCCACTTGAGAACCGTCCGGAAGACTAATAGTAATAGAAGTACCTTCTGTTGGGGTAGGAACTGGGACAACATTCTGCGGTAAGTTAGGAAACTGAATCGTTGTTGGTGGATCCTGTAGCAGTACAAAGACAGTTTCTAACACAGCTTGTCCCCTTGATCCAGTACCACTTGTCCATGCATAGACGGTTCCCTGCTGCCCTTTAGTAATGTTCAGCTCAGTAGCTAGATTTTGGCGTATCATAACTGGCATATCAATACATAGAGAAATCTGGCCGGCAATCATGGAGTCGTTGTTGTTTGATGGTAGCGACCATAACATGTCTTGTAACTTTTCACTAAAAGAGCGATCTGGCTTTGGTTTTCCTTTGCGTATTCTTTCCTCACGCTGGACTTTTTTCTCAGTTGGACTATCATCGGAAAAGAAAGTCATCAGGGTGCGTCCATTTTCTGAAGCAAAGCGAATTGCTCCAAGTCGGTTGAATTCTTCTCTATATACGTGAAATGGAGTAATTACTGATATGTTACGAAATTCACGATCAGAGATACTCCGTTTTGTAATAGGATTTGCATGGAGTAAGGTCCGCAAAAATGTCAGGTCTTCAATTGTGCATGCTTTGTATCTCATGTTGTCCAACGCCGTCCGCATTTTAACATCTTCAAAGCTATTTCCACTCATGCGTACGTTCTTCCGGAGGATCACAACACGGTTGACTTGATGCCATATTGCTTTTCCCAAAGAAGCACTTTGTTCTTTTTCTGTTTTTCCATAATTACCGACATTCCGGGCGTATAGCGATGACCCTACGACTGGGGGTAGTTGAGCAAAATCCCCTAAAAAAATGAAGTTTACACCACCAAAGGGTTGATCAAATACCCCCATTATTCTTTGCAGTCTAGAACTTATATTAAATAGATCTTTGCACGACAACATTGATACCTCGTCCAAAAATATATACCTAACACCTAGCATATTTGACCGCAGTTTGGCAAGCTTTTCCTCAGAAACCTCTAAGGCATAACCGGAAAATCCCAAAAAAGAGTGGTAAGTTGCTCCGCCAACTAATGAGGCGGCAGCTCCTGTGGGAGCAATAACAGCGAGTTTATACTCTTCTTTACGGCTTTTGAAGTATGCTCTTAAGGCTTGTAAAACTCTGGATTTTCCCGAACCTGCGGGACCAGCAACATATAGTCGCAGTTGCTGTCCTTGACTATCTTCATTATGTTGAGCCACCATCTGAAATACACGCTCTTGCTCAGGATTGAGTGTAAATAAGGAAACGAAGCTATCTCGATGTAATTTATCACTGTCATATCCGTGTGCGCCAGTGCATAATTCCATCATATCCAACTTTGTAACTATCTCAACATTACTAGTATTGGCAATTAAATTCTTATATTCTGTGACATTGATCTCGCTGTGAGATCCCTGTTTACGATCAGCGATGAGTTTTTGTTTTTGTTCGTCTATGATAGTCCGCCATGTACTGGGAGGATTATATGGTAAATGTGCAGAAGGTTCACAGGTCCTTGCATATAAATGAGAATTTGGAATTGTCCATTGCGCGCAATCCAGTAGGTTATGCAATTCAGAGGCTTCTTGTAGCCGTTTTATATATGCAGGTGAGATACATAGGTCGGCAGCAGTATCTAAGGTAATTTGACTGTAATCAAAGTCAAGGTCGGAAACGTCCTGCGGAGGTTCGAAACCTTGAAGCTGGCCATCTATGTTATGGCAAATGTCATCATTACACTCTTTCTCCATTTGGCTTCTAAAGTCATCTCTAGCATCTAAGCATTCGTGCCGCAAGTTGAAGTTTGTCATTAATTGCATATAGCGATCTGAAAAAGTGTGAGAACGAAAGGCGTCACCCCATGTTTTGTTATCGTCCTTCAAATCTTTTGAAGAGCGCCAGGGCTTAAAAAGTGTCAACATAGTAGTGCAGTAAAAATCATAGTCTCCTTTGTCTTTTCGCGGTAATGCGCCACCTATAACATTAGGAATAAGAGCGCTAGTACTTGCGCAGATTACAACATGATGACTTGATGATAATGGATGTCCAGGACTTAACGAGTATGTACCATTGAAATCAAAATTCTTCTGAGAGTCGCTACACATGTGTAAAGTGCCTTTCTGGCTATTGGCGGCAACCGTATAATCGGAGTCTTGACTCAACGTATGTGGACTGTTAACCAGTGTTGCTGGGGACACAGCGCCTGTCGCATCGTCTTGGTCAAAACTTTCATTGTCAGAACCATCTGAATCATAATGTTTGTCTGTGTCGTTGTCATTCTTCCTAACAGAATTGCGAACAACACTTGCCCTACACATCCAATCCCAAAGGCTTAAACAGCTACATTCATCATCTAATGGTCGATGTATATAATCATCAACTCTAGAAATCCCAACTATGCTATCTTTTGTCTTTCGTAGTTGAACTTTTTCTTCCTGATAACCTGTGAATTTTTCATTACATTCCCGACGAATGTGAGCAACGTAGGAGGTCCAGTAGAAATTAACAAAGCGAGCATTTGTATAGTGGTCTGGTAGTCCGAGGAGATAAGAGCAAATCATTGGGCTTTCAAGCTCCATACGCACTGTGATCACATTAACGATTCTGGTTATGAGTTTGCGGACTTTCTCTTCATTTGTACTACTGCTGTTAAGAAGCTCATGACTTCTAGAGAATACTGAACGGACAGCCTCAAATATGACATATGTTTTGAGCGACGGCTTTACTATGTACTCTGAGATGTAGATAATGATAGCTTTCACCGCCGTGCCAGAACGTAAAGAGGCTACATCGGTGTTACATCGCATGACATACGACAAAGCCTGGCTAACATCGTTCATGTTAGGCTCAAGATGCTTAACATTTATATGTCCATCTTCCGTGTACTCGGTTACATCATACAATGCACGAGGGAATCTTGCCCTACATTTTTTCCATTTATTGTCAAGACAGTATTTACCTGCTACCTTTAACTTTTTGTTTCCATCCTGGTCAAGAGACGTTTTACATTTGTGAAACTGACACTGAGCCCATATGGCATCTACAACAGTATGGAATTCCGACCACCATTCGTCATCTTTTTCACACCATTCACACTCTTCGTCAGCACGCTTCACATGGTTGGCAGTGCAAGTGGGAGGTGGTTCAGTGGGTAACATTGTAATAGGGGGTTTATAATTTGGGTCCGACTGGGCAGCTAACAAATTTTTCTCTTTAATATCCTCAAGTGTTCCGTTAGTGCACTGTCCCTTGTATACTGACTCTAGATAATTTGAGAGTGCTATTCTAAAATCCGAATCAGAGTTTTCTAGCCGTTCACGTACTTCTTGAGGAGAAAGGCTACCTTTAATCCAGATAACTGAATGTCCATGCAAAGTCTCACGTCCTTGTTGCTCAACACTGACATAATACCATGATACATCCCCAAAAGCTCCGCGATGTGTTGCATTCACACCAAGAATGTGTTCGGTAAATATTTCTACCATGTAGTTGAAGAATCGAGCAGCTGCAACGGGATTGTCAACCACCATTGCACGACGTTTCCCTTTGTCTGGAAGGAGATTGGGCTCGTACTGCTCATTGCTTGATGCCCAGTAAAAACACAGCGGATGCACGAAGTCATTTGGTGTGAAGGTTACATACCATGACGGAGCACCCTCGGAATAAAGTAAAGAATACAACTCGTTCCGCATATACTTTTTGCTTGTTATTGATCCTTGCACACCGCCTGCAACCATGTCTATGTCGTTGAGGATGGAATAGCATTCCTTCTCCGCCTCTGTTTCTGGTTTGAAAAAGCCGTCTTTCTGAAGGGATTGTATTATACTGTTAAGTACATTCATATCTAATGAGAGCATGCGTGCGCAAATCGACGGAAACTTTGATTTTGATGTCATCAAAAACCCGCCTGAGGTTGCCTGTTTCACCGTCCTATGACTAAAGGCAATGAATGGAAAATTTTTGTCCCGTTGAAAGCGTTTATCATGGTACATTAAAAGCCATTTTATATGCTCTGATTCATTGAGATGAGAAGAAGACCCTAAACCGCCTCTGCCGTATGGGAAAAGCCAAGGAAACATTAACGGATATAGCGAAGGATTGTTATACATTGACTGAGGTTGTTGTTCCTGACCTATAGCGAGCACACCTCCCCCTTTGTCAAACCATGACATAGCTTTTGCCTTCATAGCTTCAAAGGTCATTGTTTCTAACTGTGTTCCAATCATTCCGTGTACAATAAACGGTGTTTCTTCGGTGTCGGCATGTTTCTCATCGTTAACCGCCGGATCTACCGTAGCAGATTCGTCTGTTAATGTGCATTTATAGAACACACCTATGGGAGGTTCCTCTGTAGGGTAGGTTCTGAGGTTCTCATGGGATATATCAATGTCGGCATACCCATCGTTATTCAGGCGCAACCAATTTAAAGCTTTCATGACAACAGAGGGCCTCACAAGTAATGGGAGACGCTTCCATTCTTGTAGTGTAGGAGCTTTAGGTCCAGAAAAAAATACTGCTGCTACATCGTCCAAATCTGCTTTTGGAGGCGGAAGCACCTGGTACACTCGAGGAATTGGGAGCTCATAAGCCACGCAGTTTGCAACTTGTTTCCCATATCCCCCACTGACCTTGACAAAGCATGCGTTGTGACGCACTCGAGCGACAAGCATTTGCTCAATCCAATTGAGAGATGATAGTACCGGCGGTACTTCTCCTATCCACAAGTAGTTGGCCAAGGCATATTTGGGCATTTCGTTGTTTCGAACAGACGATCGACATAGATCGCATACGGTGCGTACATTTGGCAGCACAATAGGGCCCGATGTGGTCTGACGCATGTTGCGAAAGTCGCTTCGCTCTTTCCGAGTTATACCATCAACACAAAGGACGGACAGTGCATTATGAACTTCACTTAATAGCGTCAACTTTCTTGCCGGCACCAACTGGGCGCATACAGCACACGCGCCCTCTTCGCAGGTATTGGGTGCTAAGGCTTGAGCGGCGCCTAGAACAGCCTCCTTAACACACTCATTTGACACAGGAGTAGGCGGATAATGAATGCTCCTTTGCTGGCTGGGTTGGTACAGATAGGTCTTAGAGGAGCCATCAGAGCGATGTTGAGTTTCTCTTAATGTGGATGGCGGCACAAATCTTACTTGGGTACGTCCCTTCCCAGCACTGCCATTCACTACCATGAAGCGTGAGGTATGTGCAGAACATGCCAGCATACAGGTGTGTTTAGCGATTGCCTCAATCAGTGCAGTCCGGCGCCGGTAAAATAGTCCAGTGAGATGCACACCATGCGCATTACAGATCTTCTGTAGTTCGCTTACAGTCAACCGGCCAGATAGGTGGGCTAAAGGAATATTGATGTAAACATGTTCTTGCGAGGGCTTGTCTATCACAAGGTCGTGAATGCATCCATGAGCATCGTACTTGTACGTTGCTTGACGTGATGAAATAAATTGAGGTGCGAGTGTA
Source organism: Cylindrobasidium torrendii FP15055 ss-10 (assembly GCA_000934385.1). Classification (NCBI taxonomy): domain Eukaryota; kingdom Fungi; phylum Basidiomycota; class Agaricomycetes; order Agaricales; family Physalacriaceae; genus Cylindrobasidium; species Cylindrobasidium torrendii. The sequence goes on from KN880756.1 coordinate 9,565, forward strand.
GCTAATTCCTCGAGTGTAAAAACTGGCCGAGCTGTCCCTCGGTCCCCATAGCCGCCCCAGAGTCGATGGATTTGTGAAGGTTCGTAAGGAGCAGGAGCAATGGTAGCGTACTGAATTGGTGCAGAACGGTAGAAAGACTGCCGCGTGATGTGAACGGCAAGATATCCCACAAGCACTACCAGTGCAAGCTCGAACGGAGCTAAGTCAAACAGTGCTACCGGCACCCACTCGAGCGGAGTGAAGAGGCATGGCAAATCATACGGCCTGAACCTCTGCGTTGCCGCAGTAAGCATAGGCATGAATGCAAGTTTGTTGTATACCTAGGGTTTTAAAAAAATGGTTCATTAATCTGCAAACAGAGGATTAAATTTACGTGAACGTACAAGCAAGGGATGAGGGCAGTGGGATGGCATGAGATGGGGTTGGGTCTTGGAGGCGATGGTCAAAGGCTGCGTTGGTTCCAGGAAGCCGATCAAATGCTCAGGTAAACATGCACAAGCAGTAGCCGCCACACTATATTTGTTAAAGAACATCAAATTTGCTGGGCATCCTATATATATATGTAATGGAAAGATATAGTAGCATATGTCACGATGTTGCTAAACTGCGCCCAAAGTGAACTGATATTGCCAAACTCCTTCCAATCCGAACGCCATGGTTATGAGGAAGCCCCATTTCGACCCCTGTGTATACTCCGCTCTTGCCCTCGAGCTTCAGATGGCGCCGCCGTGCGTACCCATGCAAAAGCACGTCTACATCATCAAAGTCACCTCTCTCAGTGCAAAGAGGGAACATGGCCGCTCCGTAGTCGCTGCTCTTCCGTAGAACAGTAATCGCTTGAGTGGTGCTTAGGTCAAGGTCGCTTGCGATGAGTTGTGAAGCAGCGTGTGGTGCAAGAACACGGCAAATGAAGTCCACTGGCTGGATAGGCTTGAGGAGGGACTGGTCCATTTGCGAAGGCGGGAACATGTCGTATAGCGTGGCTTGGATAATGGCCATCCCGCGTTCCCCGTAACTACGCGTATCTTGTCAACTTTGGTAGAAGCTAATGAGTTATGGACGCACTATCCTGGGCGCATCTTGTCAAAAGTTGCGAGTTGACTGTGGACTTGTCCATACGTGTGCGCACCACACATCTCGATTTCGCCCACAAGCTCTAGCCAAAAATGATTGCGCGTGCGGGCATGGACATTGTGGACAACTGGTCCAAGCTCTTTGGCAAGCGCGCGAACACGAGCTTCCACCAACGAGAAGTCAATGTCTTTTGGCCAATGATTGGCGTTTGCCTCCGGTAAGATGACCTGTTCAAATTGATGACGCTGGCAGACAGGCAGAAAGAGGTCCATGTCGTGCGCTCGGAGTCCGTAAGCGTTTTGAGGCCGTGGGCAGGGCACAGATGCTTTTATAGCGCGTTCCATGAGGGATAGAAGATGCAGTGAAGGGCTGGAGGGTAGTTCCTTGTCACAGAACGGACAAAGCTCCTTGTTCTGGGGCGCTGCTTTCGATGAGCCCCTGCAAGCAAAGATAACTAACTACGCACCAACATCGCTGCTTTCCGAAGCAGGAGAAAGTCTGCCTATCAAATCCTACGCTGGCGTGACATAGGGTAGAACTCACATGCAGCGTTCCATACGGTCGTTCCATTCCAGAGAGTGAGGCGCAGGAGTACCAACAATGGGGGAAACGGGGAAAGGGGCGGGACAAGCTTGATAGTGGCGTACACTAGGTGGTGCCGTCATGGAACAGGTTTTTTATTCTTCTCCTGGTGTGCGGCAGGAGAGATGTCGTCTCCTGCGAGTTGGTGGATGAGGAATGGCAGCAGGTTCAAAACGCCGCCCTCATCTGACATCATGATGGCTGTGTGACATTCGGCAGGCACTCGCGACGCGGGCATATGACAATAACACGGTGAGTTGAATAGCACAGCCATACTTACAGTACATACGATACATTTTTGTTACTACTATAACTACCAGTGTTGCCGCTTCAGTTGTTGAGCCATGTGGATAAGTCGTTAGCTTGAAGCCTAACATTGAGCCAGAAATCGTCTTCACCAGACGCGTTGATTTTGCGGTCGATAAACGCGGCGAGATAGACTTTCATGCTGTCGACATATTTGTTCTTGATCTGGGAAACGGCCTGCTTGTCTTTGTCGGCGGTACTCCTGGCCATGGGTTGAAGTAATGGTGTAATCCGGTCTTTGAGGACAAAATGGTAGTAATGTCCTGCGACAATATCAAGGACGGCAGCCAGGCGTTTGCGACGAGAATCAAGGTCGTCCAATACTTCCATTGGAGCTATTAGAGTAAGCTAATTACAACTGTCGAACAAGGGCCCCAGTACTCACTGTCAGTAGTTTCGCGTGCGCGCAAAACTAGCAGGAGGACCTTCGTAATTGCTCTGTATAGCACTTTGTCGGCAGCAAGAACTTCGTGCGTGGCCACATCCGATGTAAGGAGGGCCTCGGCATTGGGCGAAGCTTCAAGGTCTTCGTAAAATCCAAGAAAGCGCTGCAGTCGTTTTTCGTACGACGTAAGGGTGGACATGGCGGTAACTAGACAGGTAGTTTCTGCGGCCTATTTAACATGCGCATCACCTATGTCCGCCTAATGTTCGCTTGTACTTGGGTCAACGGGGGCGCAAGCAATTCTGGAAGCCAACAAACGTCTGAAGAAGTGTTTTATTTTGAGTAAAGGTACTACTATTTTCTCGCTAATCCATGGCACTCGAAGATTGGTTTGGCTGCAGGTGCAAGGCGTCTAGCGCCTCATTCTGCGGGGTTGATGCCGTGGTGCTGTGGATAATGGGGTAGGCTTCTGAGAAATATCGGACTCTCCCCAACTCTCGGGACACGCGATGACAATAAACAATGTGCCCCAGAGCGAAATCGGCCTCATCTAAATTGAGGCGGCGGAGAGAAAATTCGTAGAGTGCACATTCTTGTAGCCACTCTAACGTTGGTGAGTACGAGTGGTTTCCTGAGCGGCGCGACACACCTGGCACATCTGTGTCATCGACAAATGCCTTGTATTCAGCTTCCAAACTACAACAGGCGTCGTCCAAGACCAGCCTGGCAGCAACGGCTGCTGCGAAGAGGTCCTCCGAGGTGAGGGCGGCTTGTGTATTGTTGATGGAAAGGGCCTCGTAGTACAGGGAGAGCAGGTCGGCAATGAAATACTCGTTGGGCGACATGCCGAAGACGGTGGACATGACGGTTGGGGGGAAGATTGTCCGTCCACTCATCCTCCGCCCGATCTATGCAGGGCGCTTCGACCAAACCGGCAGATTAACGCCAGACGCGGACATTGTTCAACAGTCTCCGCGGTGTACTAGCACTTGCTACAATGCCGTTACAAGTACGGTACATAGAACAGAAATGAAAGTACATACAACTGCGAGTTGTTCAATATTAAATCAATATTGATTATTGCTTTGACCGCAAGGCGCATCCAAGCACTGATGCCGCTTGAGCAACTGATGCCATGTTTGGTGATCACCTCTGTCGCAAACATATGATGTCAGACCTGTGCATCTGTGGAATTTCGCACAGGTATGACATCATAGGCTAATTCTTGATCTGCCCATCATGACTTGCAACCCAAACCGTCCGCCAAAGCCGCTTGAGGGCGAGCATATTCTCACACTTTCAGCCAACCGACATTATTTACTGCCGGAATTTGTTGTGCGCGATTCCCACCCGCTCTTTCCAACCGAGGTCGTGCCATTTGTGGGCAAGGTGTACGTGTATCGGACGTCTTTGGACCCTAGCGAGATGGAATGGATGAAGGAGAAGACACGCACTGGCCTCAAGATTCCTCAAGGTCCAGATGCTGAGATGGCTGGACTTGGTGCGTGCCTCGCTCAGGCGCTCACACATCTTATCTGATGTGATTTAACATAGGCCTGCTCGAGCTCAAGGAAGGGGATGCGATTTTTGCCCGACCAGAGCATGCTGAGGATTGCATGCAAGACATCCTTCAAGCCGTTGTGTCCCATCCGTGCGTACATGTGTCCGCTCGACCTGGATCATGCGCTGACTTTTGCAGAGGCATTGCATTTCCTGGTGATGTGCTTGACAAGCTCATCGCATTGAGGAATGAGATCATTGGGACTGCGGACGAACGTCAGGATGGCCTGACAAGGATAGAGTTGGACAAGCGTTGGCTGCCAACGCAGAGCGCGAGGTGCTCGTCAACAGGGTTTCAGACGCAAAGGCAAAGGCAACGCGTTGCCCCGGCAGCTGCTACCAAGTACGAGGGGGAGACGGACTGGGGTCTTGATGCTCGTCGTCGCGTCCTCGAGGTGAGTCCGGCTAGGTTGTGTGATCCATGCATTCACACCGTGTTAGGTCTTCATTGGTGTCGCTCTACAGTCCTTGAAATCATACGCCCCGGATACTTACCAGGTTCTTAAGGATAATGCAGATATTAGGTATTCTACGTAGGCTTTATGTTCGAACAATGCAACTTATTTTGTCCAGAAACATACCTCCTTTGGGCAGACATGACAACTGCGCATTCCTCGCGACCCAAATCAACATGGCCTCCGCTGTGAAGCACGAGTCAAGTCGGCCGCGTTTCTTTGGATTTGACCTCGCATTAAACTTACGCTACCCTACAGGGGAAGGCCTAGCGCGTGAAATGAGCGAGTTTGGGTCTGAACACCGCGACAAGACAGATGCACGAGGGGGATACACTTGCATGATAGCAAGTCCCTTCCTCAACGGTCATGAGAATTACGAGCCTGGGAGATTTCATCTCCTTGAACTTGGCGTATTCGTGATTCTTGCGTCGACTCTCTGCGTCCTTTTTTCTGGCCTACGGCTTCATGGGGGAACACCTCCACGCGCGCCTCCTGGCGAGGAGGTAGATCCAAATGTCACCAGATTCGTGACGGTGTTCTATCCACCGTCTGCCGCATTCGAAGGGCGTGCGTCCTACACCATGTTTGCAGGGCCCCGGGACCAGCCCATATTGCAAACGCCAGAGTACACAGACATCGAGTGCGCATTATTCAAGTGTTGGCCAGCGTTGTAGGCTTACACGTAGAACAGGCGAGAGCACTACACACATGCGCTCTCGGTTAATCATGCAAACATCGCAGCCGATGGACCAGGAATCATGGAGCGTATCAGCGTTGTGACGGTCATCGTTCGATTCATCGTCCAGATGCTGATTATGGCGCTTCGACAATTGCCTCTCGAGTACGCCGTGAAGGTCGATGCGGCCAAGATCCTTGAGGCGGTCTCGTTTGATGATGAGGAGACGACCTTAGATGGAGAGAAGACAACCGTCCGTAGGACCCTTGGACCATGGGATAACGCGCCGCCGGTACACGGGCATGCAGCAGATGCTTTCAAAGATACAGGTGTGCACTTTTCTCATTGCTCGAGCTGTGATGCTAATAATTTACAGATACCGAAGCCATTACAGACCCGCGCGTTAAGATACATCGTAGGTTCCGCGAACACTCCAGCCGCTTAGGAAGTGTTATCCCTTTCTGCGCAATGCCGCAGTCCTTGCCTGATGAGGGTATGGAGGCGGGGAAGGCCAGAAATGCTGGCGGACGCTCAAGAGGTGCGTCGGCTGTGCTGCAGCGCTTGTTGTTCTCACTGGTCCCCAGCTACGAGGAGCTCACCCAGAAAGGCGTCTGCAGTCGCTAGGAAAGGTGGAGTCCGGACCAGGCGGAGTAATGATACTCAGCGTAAGGTGTACTGTCTTTTCCACGTACGCCAGCACTCATCATAATACAGTGAACTTCCAGAGCACTGCCCGTGCCCACAAGACTGCTGTCCGAGCTCTTGTGAAGCTGGATCGTAAGCGCGTACGGAGCACCCAGTCGTTTCCGCCTCCTAAACGACAGCGGAGGTCATCTGCTTCGAATGGGCCGCGCAAGGCGTCTGGCGCTTCGCTTGAGGACCATCCAGGCGGTGAGGAGGAAGCAGAGGAAGCGATAGACGAATTCATTGTGACAGGGATCCTTTCCCACCGATGGGTGCGTGTATAGCAGGCGAATGACAAGCGTGTATGCTCATCATCTTTAGGACGACAAGAACCAGCTGTTTTACACGGTTGAATGGGGTAGCAGTGGTGACAAAGAGGAGGTTCCCAGCGAAGAACCACTATCCAGCTTGTGAAATGTTTCGCACAATCATTTCGGCTTCAGTTCATGTTTTTTCAGGACGCCTGCAGCCGATGGCGAGGGAGGCTGCTTGAGCCTTCTGAACAGGTATCATGAGCTGAACGGGATGTCCATGAAGGTGTGCCGAGCAACGCGCCGTCATCCTCAGACTTGGGAGGTCCATGCGGACAAGCACAGCGACGAGAGGACACCTGTGCCAGCCTTTGTGACCGATGTCCAGGGTGGGATGGAGAGTGCGGGTTGTGAAGAGGATTCCGGAGACGATAGCAGTGGGGGTGTCGAGGACCACTCTGGCGAAGAAGACAACGACGCAGGAGGTGTGGCGGTGGAACAAGCGACAGATACTGGTAGTCGAATGACTCTCCGTAAGAGATAGCTTGCCCTGGCTGGAGAAGCAGCTCAAAAATCACTGTAGGTTTAGACGCTACGCTGTGTGAAAATCCCGCTCAGCAGAATACGGACGATGATCTGGAAGATTGCGAACTTGGCGAGGAGGAGGATGAATTTGAGGGCGCCTTTGAGGAACTCGAAGATAGTGCGATCTCGTCAAGTACGTGCAATGCTTCCAGGAGCATTGTGTTATGTTGAATGTCCAACAGAGAGCCCTTTCATCCAGGGTCTATCTGTCGCATCGATCAGCGCTTCGGCAACTTCGTTTGTGCTGGCGCACCGAGCACTTAGCCACATCGAAGAGAAGCATCAGTCGGCCGAGTATCTTGGGTGGCTGACCAAGTATGTGGAGACGCTCTCACAATGTAAAACAGATGAGGTAGCATTTTCGACGGCTACTATGGTTTACCAAGGAATTTCGTCTGCAACAGCAGATGCACATGTTCAAATCGCGACTCAATCTCTACAGCGCCAGGTCATACTCCTGACGAGGTATTACATGCTCCTGTGGGCAACACGTCTGATTAATGATGCCGGGCAAGCGAGCTGGGCACAGACGCTGCGTTCAAAAGTCAAGGACGTCCTGCTGAACAACATTTCGGTTACGACGGACAAGGTTATATTCGAGGCAAAGTGTCTTGGTTTCCCCTCTGCGAATATTCAAGAGTACTGCCTCATGCGTCCAGGAACTCCTGCCTCATGGAAGCGCCAGCCTAATACGGAGGGTCTTGACGCCAGGGTGGATTGCCTTGTGGTAGAAATCGTCGAGCACTGGCTTGGGTTGGTCTCAACAGACGAATCCAAGATGCAGCGTCGGTTTTTGCAGGTCCTTGCCTCCCTTGACCTCAAGCTTCTGCTATCTATCTGGCTGCTTCCTTCCACCTGGGAGGCGTATAGCATGCCGTCAGCGTACGCGGTTATGCGCCAGGAAGGACGTCGTACAGGAGGCCCGGTATCTGAAATTCAGTGGAATTCGCTGGTGTCCGATCTAAATCAGGTGATGCTCGAAGACGATGATGCGTGCGTGGCATTTCTACTTTGACGACCACCACTGAAAAGCGAGCAGTGCGGAGCGAAAGGACGCTCTGGAAACACTTGCAAGTTTAGCCCAATCCTTCCTAGGCACGATGCCCTTAGCTCGAAAACTTCGAATGGTAGAAGGTATGGTTTTTGTGTTTCTGGCACATGTCGTGCGTTGACCGGCTTGTTGCAGCTTCCCCTGAGATTCCCGTTCCGCAGAGTAGGAGCGCTGCATTTGAGAGTGCTTTGATTCTTCCTCTCTATCAGTTTATCGTTGCGCTCATGCCTCTCCTCGATGGTCTGGCACAAACGAAGCTCCAGAAGGCGGTGCACAACAAGCTTGATTCCCGGCTCCCATTCCGTGAGCATGCGCCCACACGCCACCACGTCCGTACCGATGCTCGATTCTGCGGCCTTCATACCGACGATGTCCTTGGCGTTGTACGCTCTCTGGTCATCAATCGCGGCTTGACGTTCAACACCGAGATGGTTTTCACCCACGGAGCATGGTTTGATTCGCCGGACGACTGGGCGTCCTTTCGTGGAACATCAAGCAAAGACGAACCCAAATACGTGAACAAGATGGCATATGGTCGAACACAAGGGCGGCATTCGGACAATTTTGGCTTGCTCTGGGAACAGAGCGAAGCCTTGGCCAACGCAATCAAATCCGTACCCATTGGCAAGATGACATTTACGCGCGCGCTCTACCTGATGCGCAAGCCTTGTCATATTCTGTCGTTTGGTGGGTTGACTTCGCTTCTGTTGGTCGAAGATTTGGTCTATGCCGGGCTCGTCGAGATGCCATCACTTGAGGAGTTTGCGAAGGAGGCTGCGCGGCTGAAGATGGGAGCAGTGTCGGCGATGACAGAGATGTCGCTCGTAGCGAACGGGGCGTCCACGGCTGAGTGTTCAGCAGCTTTTGTCCGAGTATTCAAGTGAGTCCTGTGCAAATACGTCTGTGCTCTATCGCTAACGATTTGTAAGTTATCTGGACGATGTTCTTACCGCGGAACAGAAAGCCAAAATGTCTTTTGACATGTTCATGGTGGAGCATGCGCTGTGCAAGTTCACAAGGTGTAAGCGGTGGCATCAAAATAGGAGGACGACTACCTAACGTGTACGATACGCTATTATTGCTAGAATTGCACATTGTTGAGAACAAATGGCCGAGTGGGTATGACTTGGAGAAGAAGTTTCCTGTGGGCTTGGGGTAGACGTGTAGGATATGACCACCTTTCTTTACGCATCTCTTTTCAAGTGTGTGGTTCGGACGTCAAAGTTGAATTGCATGTTATACTATGTGATCACGTTTTCTACGCTACAACAAAAACCGGAAAATACTCAAATATTCTACAAAGTCACGCGCCAGACTGTGCAGCAGCCTTGGTGGCGCTTCGAGTGCTTGCGCGTCTGGAAGTGGACGATGATGCCCCCGCCGACTTGCCTCCACGTTTGGGTCCTGGTGCGGCAGCGCTCCCTTGCTTGTTAGGGCGCTTTGCACTGGGCAACTCATCGTCCTTGGGCGCCTTTCGCTTGGAACCTAGTGAATGTTAGTATCAAGGCGGATTTGTTTTTGCTGAGAACTCACGAGTCGTGTCCTGGGGCTCTCCTTCCTGGCCTTTGGGCGGTTCAACTGTACGGTTATTGAGACAGAAGACTAAAGCAGGAAGTTGTTGGCGTACGTGTTGCAGTTGCCAGGGGAAGCGAATGGTCCTGCGCCTCATCCTCCAGATGGCCCTCTGTTCCCAACAGTAGGATAAAGTGCCCATTCAATACAAGCGATGCCGAGAAGAGACTTTCCGTTTTCTTGACTGTGTAGGCGGTGTATCCCACAATCACCACGGCATTGACTGGAATCTCGCCCGAATAACGCTCCAAAGCGGATGGGTTGGCGAAAAATTGTTCGTATTCTTTGGGCGAAGAATTCCATCCGGGCGCGCGATAGACTGGGACTATGGCAATGTGAGTTTGACTGCTCGAGGAACTAGAATGGGAAAGAGCGTACTGTTCTGGGAAAACTGTCGACGGCCGCGCTGGGCGCCAGACCCTGTATCCGAGCGTTTTGTCTTCATCGGAGATTTCTTGGGCGGCGCAGAGGCGTTTGTTGGCTCGCTTGCGAGTGCGACGGAGGGGTCTGTTCCAATTGGTCAGGGAACGAAATGCTGTCAAGTGTTTGCCGTACCAAAGTCTACAAGCTTGGCGGGGACCTTGCCTTTTTTAATTGCATCGGTGACCTCGAACGTGGGCTCTGTCGTGATGTGCAAGTACTTGTGGTTGTCGATAACCTCAACGGGGCCTTTGGTCTCCGTGTAGCCGAGGATTTCGCCGCAGATGGAAAAGATGGAGCGCTGCTCCTGTTCGGTTGGGGCGATGTCAACGCTGTGGTGTGCCATCGTGTGGTTGGCAGCCTCAGTGATATGCGGTGTTACCAGGTTTGACCGCGCAATAATGCCGGGAATGACTCCGACCACGACGTTGTTCGACCCTTCCCATGTCAAGATTTGGCCATTTCGAGGCCCGGATGCCCAAGGCTGCCCTTTGAGGAGCGGCAAGGGAACCTGTCCAAGGTTGCTCAGCTTGTGTGGCATGAACGTGAAAGTCAGCGTCCTCATAACCGACCTGCAGGGTTGGTTACAAGTTAGTTGGGTCTTTGTCAACGGATGCAGGAAGTTGCGTACTGTTGAACCGTTGGAGAGTACGTATCAAGTGTCTCGCTATCCTCCAAGCAGAGGTAATTGCTTGGTAGTGCTGAGGCGCTACGCAGAAACGGGGAGCACTTGTTGTACCTGTATAGTTGTGGTTAGCTCATGTACTTCAGGCGGCGTGCAACGTACGGAAGTTCACGATTTGGGTAGCCCTTATAAAAGACCGAGAGACGGCAGGTGGGAAGTTGTAGGGCGCTGAGGAGGGCGTAGTGCTTGTCGTGATCCTTGTCAAATTTGACGAAGGGCGTGTGAGCATCTTTGCGGGGTTGAGAATCATCGGCAGAGAGAACGTTGGGGATGTTGCGACGGCCCAAGAGTTCAGCATCGTCAAGATAAATGTCCTCTGTTTCTAACAACAATCAAATTAGCATTGTGTAGCTTCTGGACTGTGGGAGCACATACCTTTGCCGTCAACGTCCATCTCATCCTGGAGCGTGGCATAGCCCGGGCTATCCTTCTTCACATCGACGTTGGGACTCTGAGGTTGTGATACGCTGCCGATATCATTGGCGTTGTCGTTACCGCCGTCTTCTTCCAAAGAGCCCTCACTGAGGCTTGATTCCTCGTTCTCTTCGTCCTCAAAGTCGTTGTTCTCATTGTCCTCGATGCTCTCATTGTCCTCGTTGTGGTCTGACTCAACAGCCTCGACATCAACGAACATTGAAATGTCCATGGTGTTGTTGTCATCAAGTAGTTCTGGAATTTGTGAGGAAAGAGTTGATGGGTTTGTACTATGTGACACACCGTCGTCGGGGTTGGGCGGGAGGAGCGCCTTGATTTGCTCCTCAATTTGGAGGTGTTCTGCTAGGAGCTCGGCACGCCGTTCTCTGAGCGCTTGGAGGGTGTTGGTGTTACTGTATATTGATCAGGTTGCTTTCGTATTCTCTGGAACTCTAACACTGACCTTTTGGGAGGAGAAGATGGCGGAGATGCTACAATTCGTTGCAGCGCCCCATGGCGTCGGAGTGCCTTTGTCCGTGTGGCTGAGAAGGGTGATGGCATGGGTGAGGGCGGGCGTGTTACGGACTGGTGTTTGTCTTTGCACAACGTCAGCGGGGTGTTTTAGGATGGTGTGAAAGTAGTGCGTACCATTCAGGGCAGTGAAGTCAAGGACCCTCGAAGGTGGAGGCGGTGTGAAGGATGCAACATTGGCGACCTTAGAAGCCTGTCTGGGACGAGGTCTGGTCTTTGTGGCACCACTGGCGGGCGCACTAACGCTGTCCTGGATGGTGGCTGGAGGAGGCCGCTGAACGGGCTCAGACCTGCAAGTGTAGGTGAGTTGCGCCGAAGCAGGAGTGATCATGGTGTTTACCCTTGAGCGTTGAATTCCTGCTTGCCCTGAGTCATTGGGGCGGATGCGGGCTCCTTGACCTTGTGCTGTCGACGACCAACGTCCTTTCTACGAAGCGATCAGGGCAATAGAAATGTGAAGGGAGCGTAGGACTAACTCTTGGACGCGCGACTTGGGGGACTTGCGGTATGAGACCGTCTGCCAGTCGTTGTCGTCCATGTCAGGACCTAACCTAGTAGCTGTGGTCAGTCGCTATGCCATAGAGATGTGCGCCATACTCACTGGGCATCTTTTGGGAAAAGGGATGCTTGAAGCGATGGCTTTGAAGTTGCAAGCGAAACTTTGCTGGCCTCAGCGTAGGTCTTGGGCTCGGCCCTACAAGTAGTCGGTGAGTTAGAACCCTGTGGAAGACAAAGTGCTCACTTCTCGGCGTGGTGATCAGGCTTGGGCTTGGAGGAGGCGCCAAAGAATTGTGCAACCTGCGACGAAGGGCTAAGGGGTTCCATTCTCAGGATTGAGGTAGGGAAAAAATTGAAGTGTCTGGCGGGGAAACTTTTTTGCTTATGAGGAATCAAGTGGGTGCTGAACACGTCTGCAAATTTCCCACTCTTACTAAATGCCGACGACCACCGCCTTTGCATCGGTGGCCGAGAAAAGCTTTCTCTGGCATTTGGCGCCACAACGTAGGATACTTGTACGCCATCTGGGGTTTGCTCTGCGATGTCGGCAATCTCGGGACAACCTTGTTAGGCATGGGCTGCCAATGCGCACCACTGCGCCACACCGGTAGGTCATTGTTTTTGCGTTGGGTACGGGTTTTCTGAGGCACAGGTGCGGTTTTTTAATACGTGCAGGCTGTCGGAATGGAGGATTCTAGAGGTTAAGTCACGGGCATGTCAGGCTATAGCGGGCTGCCGCGACGGATGTGCGCTGGGCATGTAGTCCAAGGAGAATATCGCCGTGTTGGCGCTGTGTTAACCTTTTCTGTGACGTTACTATGCTTCAAGAGTAGAATGGTTGGTGATTGCGTAGTTTGCAAGGTGTTGTTGTGCATCGTTGTGTGAGGTCCTTGAGGCAATGGAGATTCTAGCGCATTGCTCTCAACTTGCAACAGCAACAAGGCGGCGTTATCATGGAGAGTCAATATGATTTTGTGGGTGCTGGTGCGTTCCCTTGTGGTCCCTTCTTCCAGTCGATGACATTACGGCACAGCTGATTCCATCCATGAGTTGATTTGCATCTGTCGCGACCGCCAGATTGAGCATGTTGCCCGCCATGAGGTCCAAAGCGCTTTGTTTTGGAGTTACAACACTTCTGATATAACTTGTAGCATCGTAATCTTCCTGGTGTGTTTGGTGCTTCTCGGGACGACGCAAAGACGTGGGGGTTATACCGAAAGATGCTGGATGGCAAAGACGAGGAAGTGCAATTCACGACCGAAGGAGCAGTATGTGGTATCGATCTACCCCCATTCCACACAATTCCTCGGTATGTTCCGTTCTTCTGGCGAGGCGCGGGGGCTGACTGGCGCTGTCGTTTAGGAATCGTGCCCATATCCTCCAGCAGAGTATCCAGGTTACAGGCCTGGATGGAGGAAAGGGCCTCTTCAGCGATGGACTGCGTACTATCCGGGAGGCACAGCTTGTGCTCTCAAGGGCGGCAACAGGGCTTGGGGAGTGGCAGCCAGGCGAGTGCAAACAGCACCGTGACTCTCCGTCCCTGGACATTGGGAACCGTATCTTTGAGGCAAAGACGTCGTCTGGTGCTGACGTTCCATTTGACGACTCGGTGGATCCTAAAGGTGTTCTTGCTTTGCTAGCGCGCCAGTCGGGTCTTCGTCACACGGTTGACAATGCAGTTCTTTATCTCAAGAGGCGCATGGTTGGTGGGAAGTTCAAGTGCGTGTTTCCATAGAGTAACACTTGTGATTCCTGCTGACACAGTCGTGGCTTGTAGACATAACAGTATTTCTCCTCAGACGATCAAGATAGGCGACCTTGTGGAGGTCAAGTTCTCCATTATAGCGGTTCCTGCAAAGTTTGCGAGCGCTGGTGGTCCGCTTCCCTCTGGCATGTCTTGTCGCATCAAGCTGAAATTGCGCGCCATTGTTCTCCTTGACACGGAGTTCTCTGATGTACGCCCTCATTTTTGGACATGTCACCTGATATGCTGACTTATTGGAAAGAATGAGATTCGTGTTGGTTGGGAACGTGAGCGTTCAGCAAAACGGGCAGTTGAGGATCCCGAAGAAGATGGGCGGGCTGCTGTGGTTAGGCGAAACGGTTATGTAGATGAAGATTCAGAGTAGTAGATGCAACCCATAATCATCTTTGTTTGCCTCGTATGGTATGCACGGCTGTCGGCATGTGTGAGTGAGAATTGAAGAGGCGCAAGCGATGCGCATGAGTCAATCAAAAACAACTGCCAATGTGGGAAGGAGCAAACACGTGCTGAAGGTCTTCGATTGGGCTGAGGCACATGGTACGGATATGGCGGGATACGGATATATCGGAGCTAGGATTGACATGGCAGGATACGTCAAAGCCCGTGTGTATTGTATTGTTCCTGGTTCCTGTAGAGAAACCTTCGACCTTGCAATATGACCGGATCACTAAAGTGACCCGGAA